>PGFW01028532.1:9227-19977 GCA_003123925.1 Haematobia irritans
TCAGCCAACCTGTTATGTAGAGGGATTAATGTGAATTGAAAATTCTATATATCCGCAATACCTTTACTGAGTTATGATTTCTAACATATCGTCAATTCCTAGGTTTTAAGTGTTTGGTTATTCTCTATATCTTCTTAAATTAAATTAATCTGGTATTCTGAAATTCTTTTAACAATAAAATCTCTCTCAAATATAAAATAAAAACCTCCCATTTGGCGCTTTAGTTTATTTTCTTCGTTTTGTGCATCGTAACAGAGACTTTTTTGTATTTGACTTTTTAGAAAATTGTGCCAAATTCCAGTGCCTTTTTCAAGCTTTGCCATTTGAATAAAATTTCTGAAATAAAATATAAGAAGAAACAAAATACTTAGAGCACAGGTTTGGAGCTAAGATAAAACAACAGTGATTACTACTCTCGTAGTCGTAAGCAAACTACACGAGGAATACATTCATTGTATGTCTTATGTATTTTGTATATAAAACATACGTCGATATACATTTTTCCATATATGCGAAATACAAAAATGTGATGTTATGTATTTTTTTTTTTAACTTACGCAATAATTATTTTTTATGTGAAATCCCTGACAAAGGCAGGGGAGGGGCGCCTGTGTATGAGTACAACAAACTATTTTCGCTTATTGTTTGATTTGCCATTCAAAACTGCAAGAACACCAACAAAAAAAAAACAGAATCGAAAATGGAAATACGCTTAAATAGGCAGAGCAAACAAAAAGTTGCGGCTAATAGTGCGGTTAAGCATCACACCAAAACTCCTCTCTGTAAATTTACTGATGTGTGTTTTGTTACTTACTCTCCATTCCTTTGTCGGTTTTATGTTACTTTATATTGTTTATCCTCACATTACGTCTTATAAAAGTCTAAAACGCGAAAGAAAAATTCTGTTTTTATTTTCCATTGTGAGTTTGTGCAGAAGGCCGAGAACAACATTTTGTAATCCTTTACTGTTCCCATCACGTAGCGATGCCAGCGCGAGAGAGAGAGAGGCTACGAGAAACAATGTGTGTTTGTAAGCGCAAAAAGATATAGGATATCTAGGCATAGCCATGTTATGGTGTAAAATGCCTGCTTTCTTAGTGCTATTACACGATTCAAGGGAAAGCTTCAGGCTTTCTTGTTGAAGGGGTGATGTGTGTTAGTTTGCTACTCGGCGGCAACACGCACCAATCTAGACACAAGTTTCTATTTTGTTGTGCCAGTCTGATTCAAATCGAGATTTTGTATAAGTCAGTATGATGTTCTATATATTCTTGTACAGTTTTTTTTCTGCAATTTCTGTTTTTTCATTCACACTCCATCTTCCACTTATCCTTAAAGTGAGTTGATAGCTTTTATTTAGCTTAGTTCTAGTTTTTCTGTTTTGTTTTGCTTCTCGAGGCATTCATTATTTATCCCTGTTTTACAAGCAGAGATTGTATTATTGTTTTTCTTCGTGTAGTTTTTATTTTATTTATTCCTAGGCGAAACTTCTCTGTTTGTCTTCTTGCAAAAGACTGTGTTGTTTTAATTGTTTTATTGTGGCTTTTGATAGTTTTTTAGTAGAATGCTAGCTGTTGTTTTGTGTTGCTTTTTATATAAGTTCTCTAAAGATTTTTTAGAAGTTGGTTTTCTTTTTTCTTGAATATGCCATCGTAGAAAAAAGAAAACTATAACCCATACTAGCATTTTTATAACTTTAGTCTATTTGTCTATTGATAGGAAATCGATGTTATAAATCAAGAGAAACCCATGATTCGTTACCATTTTCGTGAAAACATTGTTATATCTGTTGATTCCGACTAGAGTAAATTTGTTGAGTAGGAAATATTCTTTAACTAGAAACTATTTTTGAATTACAGTGGTTTTGATGTAGATTTAAATCGCTTTGGACTTCTCGCATAGGTAAGAGTGATTGACTTTGACTTACTTTACAAAGCTTGGGCAGCAAATGTCAGCAGGTTTTTTTTTGCCTGAATATGTTTAGAGTCTGCGACTGACAGTTTTTTGAACATTTATGAGTTACTGGTCATAAAGTCTGCTAATACCACGTCCAAAATATATAGAAACATTTGCAAAAATACAAATATTTCCTCCAGACACTTGATTCTTTTTATGCTTTGGTATATCGCATTTGCCAAAACTAAACAATAGCAAAAAATCTGGGATGAAGTTGAGTTCATATAGTATTAGTATTAGTTGCTCTTTAAACTATTTTTTTTGTTTTGTTTCATATTGCTATTTTTTGTCCTTTTTTCACTTATAGTAATTTTGTGTTTGTATTCCAAGGGGCTGTGGTTGAATTTCATTCAATCCAATTCAGATGCCTTTTTTTTGTATATCTCTTGCTACTAAACGTAGAATCATGTTCACATGAATGAGAATGAGGAGAGAGGGCGTGCTACTGCTGCAAATAAATGAACAGAATTATTGGGCATGTCAGTTGTCAGTTGTTTTATTTTGCATTAAATAACATAACTCCTTATGTGTTATACAATTTGCAAGGAATGCTCATTGATCTTCGATGGGTTATGAGGGCGGGCATGGAAATGGAAATTCGAAACAATGTCAAGGAAGAATTCGGAAATAAACCAACATCATTTTTGTTTCTTTTGTAATTGAAATTACAGGGGATAAAAACAGACCTGCATTGAATAGAACTATATACTAATTTTGAGTGGAATTTTTTATAAAAAAATGTGAATAACAAGGTATCTAGTCTCATTGAAATGCATTAAAAGGATACTTTTTGGTGAAATTCCAAGACCAATTAATAACCAAGAAGAGTGGTTCTTTTTATTTACTTTGAATAACTTGTTCACTAAAAATATATCCAACTTTTTTGCTTACTTCTGCGGAGTACAGCAAGTAAACCTTCTTGATTTTATTTTTCATTTGATTTGTTGAAACAACATCCTCCTTAGTGATTATCTTCTTATTAAAAGTTTTGCCCAAAGCAATATCGCACGCCATGTGATTACTGCCATTGATTGAATTCTCATTTTGTAAGTTTTACCCATAAACTGTTGGCTACATAACAATCGATGGCCAGATATAAATTAATTTTAATTAGTTTTTAATAACGAATGTCACAATATTCATTTCGATTAAGTAATGATATAATTCATTTCGATTATGTGACCTATTTAATGGCAAGGAAAAAGCCGGCCTGCATCATGAAGAAAATTTAATTGACATGAAAATTTCGAAAAATTATAAGAATTTCACTAGAAACAAATATTTTTTTTTTGGTTCAATAAAAATAAGTTGAATTTGGGTTTTCCTTAACTATTGCAAGTTTTTCAGTGTAGTTAAAACATGCTAATTTAATTTATTTTTATGGCAAAAAAATTATTGTTGGTAGTGAAATTTATTATGTTTTTTCAAATTTCCAGACTGTCCAAATGAAATTTTTTAAGTATGTTTCAAAACGTTTTTGAACTAACAGGTATATACATTCCTACACATAAGTTAATATGAACTACATCGGAAGAAAATTTTCATATGATTCCCAACTCAATGTAAAGAATGACTAATGTGTAGTTTAAAACAAGTAAGTAAGTCATAAAACGGCGGGGCGACTATATGAATACCATTCACCACTTTGTAGTCCACATTTTCGATACCATATCAAATCCGTCCAATTTGTTGATGCTATATGAATCCATAGAATATATCTCGTATATCTGAGCAGAGTCTTAACAGAGTCCTGCATATTATAATTTTAGCTTTAAGTCGGCTAACTTGCGCTTGGGTGAACACAATGTTTGGTAAAAAAAATAGGACAGCATTAAATGATGAACGCAATTTTAGGCAAACTTTCGCAAATGTATTTATGATTATCGTCGATAGATGTGTAATAGAGTAATCGGAAATTTGATGTCAATTTAATACAGTTTTCGACTTAAGCAGTGGCGATTTATAAGGAAATGGTAGGTATTTCGGCTAGTTTTGCCTAAATAGGAAAATTTATATAGATGGAATCTATATGCGACAATCTGAACCGATGCAATCAAATTCACAATGCATATTACTAGTTGAATCTATCCCTGTGCTCAAATCACGTAAATCTCGTGTTCATATGATGGAAATTCGGGCGAGAGATACGATTATAGGGAGCTATATCAAATCTGAACCGATTTCACCAAAATAAACACGCATTAGCAGATCCTTAATTCTAATGCCTGTTGCAAAGTTTCAAGTTCAATTCTAACTCCTCTGCCAAAATTCACGTAAAGTCATATTAGCACTTTTGCCTCTGTGGTGGGCCGCAATATTAGTCCAAATCGGCGAAAGATATATATGGAGCTAATCTAAATCTGAACCGACCTTCAAGTTAAATTTTTGGCCACAATTACGATACTAATAACAAGTACTCCTTGATACAAAATTTCGAAGCAAACTCAGGGCAATAACTTGGCTTTTGAGGCCAGATAATCCCAATCGGATGAAAGATTATTATGGGAGCTAAATCGGAACCGATTTTAACCAAATTAAGCACACTTAAATCCTATTAAAGCAGGTACTCCTTATGCAACATTTTAATCAAATTCAGTGGCAAAACTCTGGCTTTTTGAAGCCATAAAAGTCCAAATCGCTCGAAACAGTATATATATGGAGCTATATCTAAATCTGAACCGATTTCAAACTAAATTTGGCACATTAACAATACTATTAAACGCACTATTTGTGCAAATTTTAAAGCATAACAGGCAAAACCTCTGGCTTTTGGGACGCATATAGTCCCAAATCGACGAAAAGATATATAATGGAAGCTATTATATAATCTGAACCGATTTAGCTGATATTTGGCAGTTTTTACGGACAGCAAAACATTCAATATACAAAATTTTAAGAAACGTCGGTTCTTAAATACGTGAATTATGATCATAATCGGCGTGATTAACTATATATGGCAAGCTATATCTAAATTGAACCGATCAAGTAGCGATTGTCTTCTATCGAGAAAGAACGTTATGCTCAAATTGAGGACGATCGGGACCTTAAACGTGCGACCTGTACTTGTGGCACACAAAATTACATATACAGAGGGACGACAGACAAGACAGACGGACATCGCTAAATCGACTCAGAATTTAATTACTAACGATCGGTAATACAAAAGATGGTCTATGACAATTATTTCTGGTTACATACAATGCCAAATCTATTATCCTGTACCACAATTAATTGTTTATTCAAATTTGTTTCTTCTTACGAGATTATGTAATTTATGAATTGTAGCTTAAAAGTAGCAGTGGCATTAAAGTTTTCTTGGTTTTAACAGCGCTTTTTTGGACATTTTCAAATAAGTTGAGTAAAATTAGTTCAATTTATGGCATGAGATAGCTTCTTATTGCTTTCAAACAGTTTACTTCTTTCTGTTGTGTGCTATACCAGAGATGGTCTGTATCAAACATTTTTAGGTTTGCGATGGCAATGTTGTAACGTCGTTAAACGTCACATACTTTCGAAAATGTAGAAAAGTAACAAAAGTCGCAAGCTCAAAATACTTTAGTCGCCGTCACTTGGAGCAATTCGATGATATCCAAGACGATGGAATGTGCGAAGAGAACGTTTTTAGTCCCCACATTTTCCCTATTGCTTATGCACTAGTACAGGGTAACCGGGATTTTCTCGTCTTTCTAAGGCTTTAAGTTTAGTCTCCTGTCCATATAACCAAGTGTATTTTGCTACACTCCCAACGGAAGTTTTCGATACCACCTAAGAAAATAGGCTTGACCGTGGGAAAACTTTCAAAAATTTCTGCAGGAACTCACAGCGAATGCTGTCAAGCTAAATTAAAAAAATGTTCGGAATTTCTTCTATTCAAAATTAGGTTTTCTACACTCAAAAAAAAACAAAAGTTTACTTGGATCCAAAGATTTTGACCTTCCTTTAAGGATTTTGGTATTGATTCCGAGCCAAAGATGCGGCTTCTTTAAAATAAAGACATTTTAGCGACCTATCTGGCTTTAAATCTAGGACCAATAAAATTAAAATTAGGATACAGATTTAATTTATCAAATGTTCATTTTCTTTTCGCGGTTTATTAATAAAGGTACTCCACGTACAGCAAATGTCGGTTTAAAAATCTAAATTATAACGGATACTTCAAAGTAAAAACTTTTTCTTAATTCCAAAAAAAAACTTTAAACCAAAGACGCTAAATCCTCAAAATAAGTCCTATCCTATATTTGAAGCGTTTTTATCTTAAATCTAAAGTTTCAATATATCAGTTAATTTAAGGACAATTTCTTTAAATCAAAAATGTGTTTCTTTATTTTAAGTAAAATTAGCCTTAGTTCAAAGACATGTGACTTTAACGGAGGGACGCAAATTTACAAAATGTGTATCCTAAATTTAATGAAAAAAAATTTTGAAGCAAAAATTATAAACTTTATTAAAATTTCATTATTTTAAAGAAATTTGTCCCTAATATTTTGTAAATTTCGCATCCTAAAATTTAGGTGCGAATCTTTATTATATATACGTAATATTTTTTCAGTGTAAGTAGGTTTCCCGACTTTTGCGACATACGTATTATACCGTCGCAAATGTATGTCGCAAAAGTCACAGTTTTGTGACAGGCCAACCCTGGGCCTATACATTTAATGACCATACAAATAAGTTTCACAACGATATTTTCTCACTTCCAGTTCATTTTTGCTTTTGTGTGAAGAATGTAATGGTAGTTTAAAAATTTCAGAAATCCTGTAAATTATCGTTATTTTAATAACGCAATATGCACAGAAAAAAATTCCGTAATTAAACACTAACGCTAATTTAACTTATTTTATGCAAAAATTATTTGGTTTGTGTAAAATTTTTATTATTTTTTGGGAAATTTTCCACAGCCCAATGAATTTTTTTTTTAAGTATGTCTCAAACAATTCAGAACTAAACGTGAGTATCAAATACAATGACCGTACACATAAGTTCAATATGAACTAAAGCAAATGAAAATTTTCTTACGATTCCCAAAAAATAGTAAGAATGAACTAAAGTATGGTTAAAATCGTCATGATTTGGCGCCAATGATTTTGTGATCGTTTTCGACATTTTTCTTCGAGAAAAAACCGAGAATATTTCTATATCGAATACGATAACGAACGTTGTGGTCAGATGGGGAGTTAAATTTATCTTCCTATAAAAAAAGATATTTTTTTTCGGTGTTATTTCATTTTTCCCATAAAACAGTTCACTTTTTTCTACGAAAAGTTTTTTATCCGCACCCGAGATTCTGTCGGATTGTTACTTGAGAATGTTGTTTCTACCTCGAAGCATATACCAGCGACGTGGGCAGACAACAAGAAAAAAATATCGAAAGTGATTCGGAGAATTTTGGGGTAGTTTGTAGTAGAGGTGTGCACGTGACACGAAATTGTCGTGACTCACGAAACTGTTCATGACTCACGCGTGAAAATAATCCCGCTCACAACATAAACGCTTAAGAGTTAAATTCATTTACAATTTTAGTGACACCTGGGATGTTAAGAGTGTAATAACGCTCTCGATTTTAATAATGCTCATGTTTTCAGACACGTCGCTAAGGTAAATTACTCAAAACAATTTTCGTGAGTCACGGTATTTTTCGTGAGTCATGACATTTTCGTGCGTGAGTGCAAATTTTCTTTTCGTGAGTGTGCGTGAGTCCTACCAAACATTATCGTGCGTGAGTAAGATTTTTCCGTAGTGGGTGTGTGTGAGCGTGAGTAAAATATTACTCACGTGCACACCTCTAGTTTGTAGTCGGTATTGTTAGGCCTTCGTTTGTAACATTTAATTGCTGCGACTTCTGGCAGTCCATGTAGTCAATAGCGGAGCTGATTTTTTGGTGGCGGATTTATCGCAAGGAAGTGACTGGACGATTTCACCCATCATATATAAGAATAGATTAGAATGTGGTTTACAATTTAATAAAGAGTCTCCAAGTAAAATGTACACCGAAAAAAAGTAACTGTTTATAGGAAGAATAAACTTACTCGTACGAAAATTGAACTAAATTTTACTTCACATTTTGAGATTTCCCCAAAGCGTTGTTAAAACCAGGAAAAATTAATGCCCTGTTGTACTTTTTAACTGCAGTTCACGAAGTTAGATCATCTCATAGAAGAAGAACTTAACTAAAATTTAAGAAGAAAATCATTTTAACCATACAGTAGTTCATTCTTACTATTTTTGGGAATCGTACGAAAATTTTCATTTGCTTTAGTTCATATTGAACTTATGTGTACGGTCATCGAACTTTATACTCACGTTTAGTTCATTAAATATTTGAGACATACTTAAAAAAACGAAAATTTCATTGGTCTGTGGAAAATTTCGCAAAAATAATAAAGTTTAATTACTAACAAATATTTTTTTTACAATAAAAATAAGTAAATTTAGCGTTTGTTTAAACTACGGAATTTTTCTGTGTAATTTTATATTCAGCAATAAGAAGTTAAAATAGGCTTATTTCTCGACTTCTCCATTTTTGTTCTATGAAATTATATTTACTTGGTTCTTCCATAGTTTTCACAGAAAACCCACTTACAATCCTCCTTGAAAAACATTGGATGCATGTAAAACTCCTTTTAAAAAAATCTACACTTCTGTAATTTTATATCGATTTTTTTTTTTTTTGATAAAAAGATTTTCTTTCGTTTTTGAGAAAAAATAGCTAAAGTATTTTTTGGTCTAGTGCCTTTATGGCAGTTATTTTGATTTATTCAGACGAACAAATGCGGCAAGTAAATAACCCATAGCATTGCACGAAATCCAAGGTGGCTACGATTTTATATTGTCGGTACTGGTACTAAGTGGTAGCAAGGAAAGAGTTACATTCGCTTTGCAAAAGTCAAAGCGTAGGACACCAGGGGCTGGATAATAGCAGATCTATGTTGCCTTGTTACATTTTTCACTTTCCGATGGGTGTATTTTACCTTCGAAATTCTTTTACGATGCAACACAAATGCACACACTCACACCAATACATAGACACATTGAGAAACAGTGGATGATTGTATGAAAATTTTCTAGGCTTCAGGCATATCCACTGGTTTCGTACCCTCCCTACATGAGGTTTCACGATTCAGTTTGCAATAAGAGGGCCAAGGTAGTTCCCTGTACATCTATGTTAGTTGTTCTCCATCCTCGTTAGATTCCACTCTGTAGATGTTTATGATGTTGTAGGTGTTTTTTCTTTTTTGCATCTGCTGCCATATAAACATTGTAGCATACATGTGTAATGCAAAAAATTGTTATATTCTCTATGTATTAGGGTAGGCCATATTGTTTCTAGTATATTTTTAAAAAATATAAAACTTTAAAATTTCGAAAAATCGGGCATATATTCATCATTGAGCTTCATTGTTTCGTTTAGCCAATGCACAATGGTTATTGAATTATGGGCTAGCTTACCTATACTCATACCAGGTAATAGAAGTTTTTGCTAGGTCGGTTTACTGTTGCCATCGCTTTGGTATTTGAGTTAAGCCTGCATCACTTGCACGCACCATCAAACAGATTCATGCATTAAAAGTTGCACAATTCAATCGTCTATCAATATTGTTAAAATAAAAATATACAAGCGACATCCTTATATAAAAAATGCGATACTTAAGTGGAGTTAGAATGCAGATGGAGTTTATATTGAATTGCATTTCATAGCATTCCATGATATGGGATAAAATAATTTCACATCGAAGTCGGCTATCAACATATTTCTAGGCTCCCTTTTTTCCACTTCGTTGGTTAAGGTTTATGTCCCATAGCTCATCCAGGAGTTTTTCCTGATCCATAAAAGCGTGGAAGAAGTTATTCAAGCAGCCATTCAGCCAGACAAGGAAATTCTTCATTTTCATGCTCATGTTCATGTTAATTTTTCACTGTAATAAATTCATAGAATTGCTATTATGTAAACGTATGTTAATTTCTTTCGTACTTTGAAATCATACCCATCATCGTGATGGTGATGGCTGCTGCATTTATAACCAAATGGAGAATTTATGTCTGAAGGACTCTGACAATGTAGTTTTTGTTGCAATGCTATGGAATGAGAACAAAGTATACCGAAATCAAAAATATAAAAAAAGTTAATTTCAAATATGACACGAATTCACTCAGATGCCGTAAATGTGTCTACATTACTTGTGAAATAGATCTTGAGATTGGGTTTCGCTCTTCTTTAATTACATTTCACTCGCTAAGGTGGTGCGGGGGAAGCTCAAAAAGCCCGAAAACAAATGAAAAAAGGAGAAATGCCACAGAGACCCACATCAAAATCAAAAATTGGTTTTTGGTGAACATTTGTGTTTTACCATTGGATAAAAAAAAAACGCGATAGAGGGTGAGGGCTTGTTGGTTTTGTACTGTTCAACGTGAATAGAAAGACAAAAAGTGTTTGTTAAACCATTTAGATTTATATGGTCTAAAGATAAAACCTTGGTTAGATTGTCTAGTTTTTTTTTTTGGTTATCATTATACTGAAAGAAAATACTTGATAGAGTTCGTAGAATCATATAAAAAAAGTACATACAAGCTAAAAAGGGGTTTATTTAGTAATAAATACACAGTAAAAAAGTAAACTGTTTTATTTTTTTAATTAAGTTTAAAGTTTCTATAGAAATAAAATTTATGAACCTTTTTTTGATATGATTCTACCGAACTCTATTCAGTATTTTTTCGTTCAGTATAATGAATGACCAAAAAAAAAAAATAGAACAATCTAACCAGGTTTTTAAATCTTAGACCGCATATAAATCTAAAT
>PGFW01028532.1:63212-73733 GCA_003123925.1 Haematobia irritans
TCGTGTTGTTGTTGATGCCTTTGCCGCTGCACATCCTTACGACGACTATTAATGTTAAATACTCAAAATCCTGACAGCCATATAACTGCTCTTGCTCCCCACCTCTCGCATACACCCGCTACAAAACAAGATGCGTTCTCTGAACATGCCGATAAGGTCGTAGTTGAGCTGATTTTCTGATGATTATACGAGACTAGAAGACGTTTATGTTCGTAATAACAAATTGTATACGCAAATGTTTGCGTATGGGTTGGTGCGAGGCTGTGTGTGTGTGCGTGGAGAGGAGATCGAGAGGGAGCCACATCGCGTATATGTGTTTTCGCACCAAAATACACAATTTTCGTTTCCCTTTCTCTCGTTTCGTAAATGGCTTTCTTCGTTCGAATTCCATGGCACCGAAGTGAATGAGAGTGGGGAACGCGTTTGCACTGAAGTTCTTGGAAATTGAAGAGCAACGGAGCGTTAAGCTTAATTTACATGTTAACTCGTTCAAATAAAATGTAGCAACGTAGCAGACTAGCAGCTGTCTCTTATACACATCGCATAGTTAAGCAAAAGATATGCAAGCCATTATATTATTTAGTACATCATTATCATCGTCAGTAGCTAAGCATTTCTAGCAGGCATCATCGCCGTTGGCATTGCCTTTGGCCTGGGAACTCATCAGGATTCACACAGAAACACAGTAATAACCACTCACTCACTTATCTGCCGCTGATAAGACTTTTCTCCATTATGGCAATAGTTTTATGTTAATTATGCTCGGTACATTTCTATTCTTTTGAATTGTCTATGCACTCCACCTCTCTCTCTATCTTTCTCTCTCACACACACACACGCACACATAATCATACCAACCTATTAAGGTACTTTACTTTAGGAAACAGAATGCTGGAAGAAAGAACATTGAATTAAAGAAAATTATTTTTTAATAAGAGTAATTTTCTCATTTAGATATAAATGGGAAAGTGGCAAAGTAAAGCAAAGCTTCTTAAGTTCACTGTTAGTTATATTTGTTTTGAGACTTGAAGACCAAACAAAAATCGCATATATTACAAATAATTAAGAGTTGTTATCACAAGTGTAGCAAATTAAGAAAGCATAATTTCAAACAAGTCTATACACTGAAAAAGAAGTTAACCCAGTCTAAAGATTTGTGTTTACATTTTTTGGTCTGTAACATTTTTAGATGCAATTCAATTTTGCAATGTTGAGGTGTCTTGCGCATACGTTCGTACTGGAATAAAATTCACATATACATTTTGACATTATTGTTTTATATTATTATTAATAATTTGTTTTTTGAAATTGTGCATTATTATTTCAATTTAAGCATTTTTTTTTTTTTTTTTTCTGTTTTAAATTCTTTTTTTTTTTTTTTTTTTTTTTTTTTTTTAATTTTTTTTTTTTTTTTTTTTTATTATTTTGTATTTAGTTTTTTTTTTTATTTACTTATCTTTATTTGCTTGGTTAAAGTGTGCTTACGCGATTGAAATATAGTATTGACCTAATTTATGAAAGTAGGGAGCCAACGCGTGATGCAGATGATTGGCAGCATGTTCGTCGTGTGCATACACAGGTTGACGCGTAACAATCTCAGTTTCCGACCACACACACAAAAAATTTTTGCAGCGTGATTATCGCCTCTCAGTTTAATGCTGGTGATATTTCTGAGTCATTTCAAAGCTTATTTTAAGTGGTTTCACCGTAATGCGGAACCCTGTTCGGGGCTCGGCTATAAAAATGACGGCCCTTACAATTGAGCTAAACATGAAATCGGGCAGCACTCAATTATAAGAGAGAAGTTGACGACTGTGGTATTACATTGAACTGAATAGTCCAAGTGAACCTAAAATATCGGGCTGCCACTATATTTAACCTAATAAGAAAGTGTATGCAACGCTAATTTAAGTTACGCCAAATTTACTAATATCTAAAGACACACCTCTTAAAGTAACTTCCAATTTAAATTAAAAGAAGAGGTTATAAAATATTTGCTTGACATTTTTTTTATTAAATGTAGGATCACAAATCTTGGAATTTTGCCTTAAGTAAAGAAAACATTTTTGATATTAAAAAACTTGTCTTTTAAATTAGCCTGATATATTTGAGGTTTTTAGATTTAAGATAAAGACGCCAAAGATTTTAAGGATTTCTGAATATTTCTTCTTAAAAGTTAGTTTTGTTCCTTTTTTTTTTTTTTAATTAAGAAAAGTTCTTTACTTTTGCAAGGTCTGATTATAATTTGGATTTTTAAACGTGGTATTTGTTTGTACGGCGGCAGGAAGAAATTTTCCCAAAATATTTCAATTTAGAATTGTTTAACAAGTTATCAATTAAAAATTAATATGATTCAACAAATATTTTTTAATTAAAAACAAAAACAATCACAAATTCATTGACATTACTTTTAATTGAAATCAATAAATAAAAAAAATAAATTTTAATTGTTTGGCCTAGTGTCGATTACTATCATTTCATGTTGAAGTTCAGATAAAATGTGTCATTATTGCTGATCTGACTCGTAAGGATTTTTTTAGTTTTGTGGGATACAGAGTAGGAATAAAATCAGTAAAACTTATAATTTTAATTTTATTGTAATCCTAGATTTAAAGCCAGATATTCTCATTTAACAATATCTTTGATTTTTAAGATACCGGATATTTGGTGTTTGATGCAAGCTAATTTTTTATCTTCCTTATTAATTGTTGGCCAGCTATTCTATTTCTAATTTGTATACCCTCCAGCCAATAGGATTGGGGCGTATATTATCATTGTCATTCCGATTTGTTAACACATCGAATATTGCCTTAAGACCCGCATAAGTAATATTTCTGGTCGTGGTGAAATTCTTGAGGTCGATCTTAGCATGTCGTTCCGGGTCTGTTGAAAATCACGCTAACTTCCGACCGATAACGAAGCTATCGAATTGAAACTTGGCAGGAAGTAGTTTTTATTGATGTAGGTAGGATGGTATGGCAAATGGGCCCATATCGGTCCACTTTTACGTATAGCCAGTCATATAAACGGACCCCCAATATTTGGCTTGCGGCAAAATTTCATTTTGACTCTCCGCAGTCTTTTGGAAGAAACAAAATTTCATTTGATTTTCAGTTGAAATATGGTACGTGGTGTTAATATATGGCCGGCTCAAACACCATGCAAAAATTGGTCGAAATCGGTCCATAATTATATATAGGCCCCCATATAAACCGAGCCCTCCGATTTGGGGCTTGGCGAGCCTCAAGAGAAGCAAATTTCATCCGATCCGACTGAAAATTTGTACGTGGTGTTAATTATATGGCCTCCAACGAACCCATGTAAAAATTGGTCCACATCGGTCAATAATTATATATATCCTCCGTATAAACCGATGCCCCGATTTGGCTTGCGGAGCCTCTTAAAGAGAAAGGCAAAATTCATAACCGATTCGTTTGAAATTTGGCGTACGTGAATGTCAGTATAATGGCATCCAACAACCAATGGCAGGAATTGGTTCATATCAGTCCATAAAAGTATAATATAGCCCTCCATACTAACCGATCGCCCAGATTTGACCCTCTGGTACTTTTGAGGAAAGCTAAAATTCAATGCCGAAATCTGGTTGAAATTTGTCAGCGTGGTGGTATTATATGATATTAACAGCCATGTCAAAAGTGGTTGCCAATATCGGGTCCATAATGCATGATTACAGTCCCCATAAAACCGGATCCGAAATTTTGGTTTTTGGAGCGCTCTTTGAGGAAGCAATTGCAAGCGCGAGTCAGTTGAAAATTTGTAAACACTTGTGGTAGTATATGGCCGTTAACCAGACCATGCCTAACTAGGTCGCAATCGGTCCTATAGTTATATATATCGCCCTCAAATAATCGATTCCCGAATCCAACAAATTGGTCCATATCAAGTTCATCAATTGTTAATATAGCCCCCCATATAAGGCCGACCCGCCATATTTCAATTGGTGGACTCTCTTACCACGTTAATGGACTAACTCACAAATTTTTTAGAAACGATGTAAGAAGTTTTGATAAGCACACCCAAAAGTATTCGATGTTGATCTTTCGAGAAGTTTCTACTACAATCCATGGTGGAGGGTTAGCATAAGATTTCGGCGGCTGTGCGAACTTTCGGCCGTATATACGTTGTTAGAGACATTATTTTTTTTTTTTTTAATGTTTTCAATGAGGTTGCATTGCAAAACATAAGATCGATGTTTTTTCTATAGTTCTATTGTCCAATATTTCGTTTTTAGGGTGGAAGTGAAGCAAAAACAAAACAGAAAAATTTTAAAATTTAATTAAAAAAAAACAAATACGAAGAAACAAAATCAAATAATAAATTAATAAACTTCTATTAATAATTTAAAATTTATTCGGGAGTTGCACAGTTTCACATCTGTTTTAGAGCTGAGTTTTAGATTACTCTCGTGCTTTTGTAGCTGTGTGTCTATATATTCGTTAAGTAGCTGCTTATATTTTTACTTTTTTTATAATATAAACGCAATAAACTCATCTAAATGTTTTATATAAACTAACAATATTATCAAAAAAATATATAAATGAAAATTTTGTTCGAAAAAATAATGTAATTTCTATATACACACCCAGAAAATGGAAATGCGCACTGGTAATTATAATCGAACATTCATAAAGAATCTCTAAAGTACAAAAATCAAAATGTTAATTAAATAAATACTAATACAATAATTTGCATTCTTATTAAGCAAATGAATTGAAAAGTGCCGAAGAAATGAATTATTTTGTAAAGCTAAATTTTCTTACGGTAACAGATCACAGTAAGCAAATAATTTGCCAGAAAATCAAAAAAAAAAAGAAAAAAGAATTCGACCCCACAGTGAAACTGGAAAATAATATTTAGGCTCTTATGGGAATATCTAATGTGACGTTAGGAGTAACTTTCGCAAAACGATTGTATGTTTATTTTCGAAAATGTTTTGTGGAGATTGTCTTTCATTCGATTTGTCTCAACTGCCTGCAATTCTGCCTCTTTAGTTTCCCGTAGGTTTCTAGGGTATACTAGAAATCCCACGCTTGGCACATATTTTATTTGAATATGTTCAGGTATTTTGAGCATTATTTCTTCCAAAATTGTATTGTGTTTTTTTTTTTTTTTAAATTTTAATTTATTTCATGAAAAACCAACCATTATTTTAATTTATTCTGCCAAGTCGTAGGCAAGATTCTTTTAGATTTATTTTGCGCTAGACATTTATTGTGGAGACAATGTTAAAAAAAAATCCACAAATACTGACAGCTATGGAGCATTCTTGTCAGATGCAATATCTTTGTTTATGTTATTCAACCAGATTAAATTTGGTGCACCTCACGACCATATTCCTGTAGGCTTAATTTTAATTCCGAATATTAGCTGTGATAACAACTAAAAAAGATTACTCCATGATTATTTTTTGTTGAAGCAAAAAAAAAACAGAAAGCAACTACGAGTGAATTTGCCCACAATATTTTTGCCAGGGACTGTTTTAGCACTGCCCCTCCCATTTTATTTAGCCTTCTAAGTTCATGAAAATCTCAATTTATAGACGGCTAATCTTCCAAAGGCCCGCCGAAATAATTCTACATAGATAAACAACTTCGTCACCCCCCTCAAATTTGTGTGAACGTGTTGGATTTATTTTCGCAATCTCCTTATGGAATACCAAGCTAACCAAACGAATTGAAGCGAGGGTGAATGTTCCATTGGAGTAAAAATTGGATGGGGAGTTCATACTGGTTGTCGTAATCGACATAAATCTGGGTAAATTCATTTGAAGTTCATTTTGTTAATGTTCAAGATAACCAACAATTTTGAAATGTTTTCATGAACGCAGCGCGCAAAAAACAAATGAAATTTTAGGATAATAATTCCTCATTAGCGCTTTAAATATTCATAAAATTACGGCCAAAAGAAATCCAAATACGAAGCTGCTAAGTTGAAAGTACCAAAACGCAAAAGCCGCAAGCACGCAACTACAATACCAAAAATTAGCATTTGTCCTGGGCATAAAGCCACCCATATAAACGCACCCCCGCCCCCACCAACAAATCAGCCACCTCCATAATAAAAGCATAGAGAAAAAGAATGAATGGCCAGAACAAGAGAACAAATACGAAGAAGACCGACCACCAGGCCCAATTCATTGTCCGTCCAAGACACTACAGTGCCTAAAATACCCAATTACCATCCATCATCAAACCATCACAGCCTCACCACAACGAGTGACAGAAGAATTTACATAATTTTTAAATGAAGAAAAGATTTTGTTTATCCTTTAATTTTCAACCTTCTTCAAACCCGACCACCTTCCATTTACCCAAGATGAGTTTGACTTTGGAGAATATAGAGAGGGGTGGATTTTGTCTGTTTGTCGCATGTAACACCGAACTGGCCGGATACTCACGTACCCATCTAAGTAAAGCGTAGCTAAGGTGGTTTGAATGTAGGCCGTTAAGGGATATATAGCGGTGAAGAATCAATTGTCCATAGCCCGGTTTGGTAGGTAATCAAAAGCGTGACTTCAAGTTTGGAGATAGTGGTTGAGTATCTAATGGGAAATAGTTGTACAATTTACGCAAGGAATAAATTCATTTGAGGATATTACTTTCTTCTAGTTAAAGTGGCTCCCTCTTTGTGTGCACTTGAGTATACACCATTTCGCCATTTAGTAAAGAAAGAATGATATCGCTACGTTTGGGACATCGACTACATCGTAAATAATCGAAATTGTGCAATTGAAGCTAAATAGATAAAGGATATAATCATAAAAAAAAAGAAACGCTTATAAGAAAATGTTGCATGCCTTTCGCAACTATGTCCGACAACTATCTCTTGAAGGCATTCTATTAATTTTTGGTAATAAGCGAAATGCAAGAACAGGAATCGGAAGCCAAATTATAAACTAAAGCGAGAAAGGCAGAGGAATGAAAAAGTAGATCAAAAGAGCGTTCGATTGAATTCTTCCTCTTTCGATGGTTACTCACAAAACATCACTTGGTCCGCAAGTGAGTCACTTTAATATCTTTCACGTGACCGATTGGTCGACTATTAAGGACATGTCGAAAACGACTCGCAAACTTGAAACTGTCCCTGCACTTAGTTTGGCATTTATTTCTTGATGACATTTTAAAGTACAGATTTCTTATCTAAATAAGCTTATAAATATTTTCCATATTGCTGGGCACTAAAATGTAAAATTTTTCATAAGCATTTCCTTTCATAACATTGTGCTATTAAATGGATAGTCATATAAAAATAAAGTCTATCAACACTGTTAGATAAAATAATGTTTTTCAATATATTCCATATAAAACAATAATGTGTTTAGGGCAGAAATTTTTAAAGCACAATATATATTTTAAAGAGGGCAAACATTGTAATGTTCCTAAAGCTAAGCGAACTAAATGTTTTGGAGCACATATTTCATATATGTTAGAATATATTATAGTTTGTAGCAAATGAAATGTTCATCTGAATAAATAATATGTTGTGAATGTAAACATATATAAATTTACAAATTCGAGTAAACATATTATATTTTTGAGATATATGTATTCAGAGAAGCGAACAGAGAGAGAGAGAGAGGTATAGAGAAAACGATACCGGGACCGAGATGGAAAAACCGGGAGGGTTTTGACGAAAGATATCAAACAATAAACACAGCGAGAGAATGAAAGAAGGCACTTTTTTCCTGTTGAAACCGCTTTGTATGTTGTTTCGGAAAAGCAGTTTTTACGATAAGGCAAAATTGATATGTATGTTTTGTTTAAATAAATGTTATGTTTGCAATGGGCTCGTGGGCACTGCAAACTATGCTATATAAGTAACATAACGATATATTGTTCTATCTGGTGACTATAATCAGCTACGCTAGCCAGTGGATAGTGTGTTGGCTTAAACAACTGTATGGTCCCTCCCCGGTTCGATTCTCCGTCCAGGCGAGAGGTAAAATTTAACAAAATTTTATAAATTGAATAATTTTTTCAACCTTGATTGTATTACAGAAAAAGGTACGCAAGAATAAAAAATTTCGGTGGAAGTGAAAATTAATGTGAGGCAATGAGGCACAATCTTCTTGGTGATCAATTCTTCCAAGCATTATATTTTTTGGCTTCAAAATGTTTTCCAAACATATATTATGTTCACATAAAACAAACATAATTAATGTTCGGCAAAAATCCAATAATATATTGATGGTTTCCTGCAAAAATATGTTTGGAAGTCATAATGTTAGAGAAGGTCGATTTTTTTTTCTGAAGGGTTAATATAATTATCAGATTTTTGCTTTTTTTTTTCTTATTTTGTTCCAACACTATCAAGCAGATATTACAGGCCAAAATATCATTTAGTTTCTTATGACCATTTGGTCAAATTCAAGAATGAAAGTTTTCAGAACGAAGCAACATATAACTTTGATAAATAATTGAGGTAGGGCCTTGCAAATTGGCAATATTTTTTCTACATGCTATTTGGTACAAGTAGAAATAGATGGAAAAACCTAAAATTAGGTATTTAAAATCGGTAGTGAAAAGGGTGTAAGTAAGCAAATTTCGACAAAAAAAAATTGTATTAATTGATACTCACATGTCGAGCTTACTGGCGAAAGAAAAGGAGACTGTTCCTGAATACTTCTGGGGATCGACATCGATGGGAAGGAAAAAGATCAGATGAGTTGTTTGGAATTAGGCGGTTGGCTTATTGTTGCCATTACGTAACTGAGGTAAGTATCTCATTTAATGATGAGAAAGCTTAGCGTTTCTCTATGTTTAAGTTTAAATGATTACGGAGTTTTCTAAGTCATTTCGTAGTATTTGTTGAATACTGGGATATTTTATGAACGGCACGTTGAACTTCTTTGGCCATAGTTTCTGTACACGCCAGAGAAGAAAGATGATTGTCACGTATGAAATCGTGACAATCATCTTTCTTCTCTTTCTTCGAAAAAGAGCAAAATAATAAGATAGGAAGCTATTTTTGCGGCGACTGTGTAACATTTTTAAGCTCTGCAACCATGTTGGCTTCAGTGGAACTAAGTTCTAAAGAAAAAATAAAATTTTGTCCTTAATCTAAAATGTTATTATATTGATAAAAAGAATTTTTGTTTTTCTTTAAAAAATACTAATGGTCCAGCAACCGAAAATGTTTTGATGTTTAATAAATAAAAAACTTTGGCTCGTCGTCGATAAAAGGAGCGCCACTTGAGTAAATGAAAACACAAAAATTAACTTTATTTTAGTTTTATTTAATGTTATAACTAATTCAATTGTTTCATTTGTATTTATAATATAAATGGCGTGCAAGCTAAATATCACATATTTTTACAGTACTCTATTTGGTTCAAATTTCAACAAATAAGTATTATTGCCATATTTATTTGTGGCCAAAACGCAGACATCATGTAACTGCAAATTAAAAATATATAATACGCATATAGCAAAATGCAGAAACAACAACAGTAGCATTTTTTCCAATTTTCTTTTTTGTGTTCACTAATAAAACAAAGTGCCACTTCTGTCCGTTCCACGCAGCAATCAACACACGACTGACGCGGCAAATTAAAATCGCTGATGTAACCTTCTCAATGTTTTTAGCAAAAAATTCTTTTTCACTTGCAAAAAGTGTAAAAAATTAAATGGCGCAGCAGAAAAAAATGTTACATGGTATTTATGGCGCCATGTAATGGTTCTAGACATGTCTAATACGTAACTCTATAAAAAATATTTTTTTGCCCTGGCTTTATATCTTTCGAACGGTGCCTTCGAAAATGTGTAGAGTATCCTGAGAGGATAAGCAATTTGATGGTTATATCGACAAACCATAGACGACAAAGCATGTTGTTTACAATTCCACTTTCTTTTCTCTTGTTTTGAAATTCATGGGCGGATACGCCGACTCTGTGTTTAGCTATAGACAAGAGACTTCTTTTTATAGGCTGAAGTCCCTACATCTAGGTTAGGTTAGGGTAGGTGGCAAGCCGCGATGTATCAGTGCTGCAGCATAGACTATTCAGTGCCATTGTGATAACCACATTGTGAACCTTCTCTCTATCAATAGAGCTGGCTGCCCGATTCCTATGTTAACCCGCTAGGATAGGCGATAAGAGCTTTCGATCAGCTAAGCGGTCAAAGTCAAATTCTGGTCTAGCCAGACCAAGTAGTCTATCCTAGGGTTAAGGCTCAATGACAAGGGGCCCTGCCTTTTTGAATAAGGCCGATTTCGCGTAACGGCGTTCGCACATTGTAGTGAAGACCATTTAGAGAAGTTTGAACCCTCAGAAATATCACGGCAGCATTACAGAGGTGGGCATAATCCCACCGACTCAAAAACTTTTGGTGTTCGGTCGAAGGAGCAGAAATCGAACCCTCGGCCCTTGTGTATGCAAGGCGGGCATGCTAACTCATTGCACCACGGGTGGCTGCCCAGATCTACAAAAGACTCCCACAATTATTTAGTGGATATAAACGCAACCCGAAAACTTCTTAAGCATTGCACCACGAAAGCTCTTTC
>PGFW01028542.1:9966-20237 GCA_003123925.1 Haematobia irritans
CGCCAATAAAAATAAGCTTGTGATATTTAAAAGTTAAGTTATGTGCGCTTAAATACATTCTAATGTTAGCGTGTTGAATATTTAACTACAGAAAATGCTAACCAAAAAACTTTGAATTTCTACGGCAGATCCTTGAAAAAGCCACCAAACTAGTTGAGAGAACAAACGTTCGGAGCGAGGAATATGAAACTAACAAGAGTTTTATTCCAAAGAAATAATTTTAGTGACACTAAATAGCTAATAATTAAAATAATAACCGAAAAAAAATCATCAACGAAGCGTTGTCCTAAATAAAGACGAACAAAAAAAGAGCAATCAAAAATAAGATAACTGAAGATATTGTCGCACTATTCGATTAAAATGAGATGCAAACCCAAATTGCATCTCGGGATTATTCATGGCGGTTTGGTTAATTAACAGATTTGATCGGAGGAGTTGCATAAAGACTTCGTTTATGGATTAATCGGACAAGACTGTTGAATACTACTTTGATTTGGTTTGAACGCTAATGCCCAGAGAATTTCCGTCTTTTGTGACGTTGCAGGAAGTTTTATTCTTACTGCTTAACAAAAGGAAATTAAAATTGACCCAACAATTAACAGGAAATAAAAAGGCAATAATTCGAGGAAACAGTAATAGAAATGAGCGAAAATTAAATGTATTAGTCCTTGTTAGCCAGTTTTGTGGTAAAAATTGAATGCGTTTTACCATAAAAAGTTATGTTTATGTTTGAAGCAATTAATAGGAAAACTACTAAAATGACAATATCAGAAAATATGAAATAATTCGCAATTATGTTATTACAGATATTATTTAAATTAAATTGCGTAACTAGAGGATGGCAAGTAACTTTTTTATTTACAAGAGTTCCATTATAACAAAACCTGTCTAGTGGTTTTTCATGTATCCTGGCCCACCACGTTACATTTCGCAACCATAATTTCCCCATTTGTGCAAAAACCTACAATTTGGTTTATGGTTTAAAGAAAAAAAATTACGACCAATAGTGTTTGTGGTATTATCATGGACAAACATACAACATGTTGAGCTACCCAAGTTTTGATCACATTTTGAGTGTCAACTATATTTTTCTCTAATTGGTTTTAAATTTTGGATTTAATGGATTTACTGTGATGCTGTTTTAAATTGAATAACGTTTTACCTTGGGCTACATGACAGTTATTGCGCGAAATCTGTTTGTTTGGAATTGGCAGTTTCCTTAATTGGTGTCGTTATGGTCAATATTTGTGGCAAATTTAAACTGGTGATTATAAATAAAACCCAACATAATAGGCGTGTCATGCAGATTAACATGCAGAAAACAATAGGTATGTGATTTCCCCGACAATATTTCGTTCTAAAAATATTCCTGAGCTGTTGCATAGCAAATAATATAATAAGAATTTAATGTCTTGTTTTAACAATTTAAGTATAACTCTCAAAAGAAATCTATGGGGCGTATGTGTGCTTCTTAATAGCAGCTGTAACGAACATTACAATTCATACGACGCAGTGGGCTAATGCGAATTAAATACTACTCATAACGCTCCAGATGGACATTTGGTGATCAGCATTACCAATTTCCCCAGGAATAAAATATAAAAATTTGTATAGAAATAAAATATTGAAGCAAAAGTTTCTAATAGAAATAAAATTAAAAACAAAAATTTCTATAGAAATAAATTTTGGAAAGCAAAATTTTCAAAATAGAAATAAAATTGTTTGGCAAAAAAATTCTATAGAAATAACAATTTTGGGAAAAATTTTCTATAGAAACTACAATTTTGACAAAATTTTATAATAAGAAATAAAATTTGACGAACTTTTCTGTAGCAAATAAAATTTTTAGGCAAAAAGTTTTCTATAAAAATAAAATTTTGGGGAATTTTTCTATAGAAATGCATTTTTGAAAAATTTTCTATAGACATTAAATTTGACAAAATTTTATATAGAAATGAAATTTTGACAAAATTTTTCTATAGAAATAACATTTGGACAACATTTTCTATAGAAAATAAAGATTTTGACAAAATTTTCCAGCTCAGAAATAAAGTTTGAAAATTTTCTATAGAAATAAGAAATTTAAAAAAAAATGCTATAGAAGTAAAATTTTGCAAAAATTTTATAGCATATAAAGCATTTTTTGACAAAAATTTTCATCTAAAGAATAAAATTTTGACAAAATTTATACAGAAAATACAATTTTTTACAAACTTTTTCTATAAAACATAATATTTGTAAGAAATAACCATTTTGGGAAAATTTTCTATAGAAAATACATTTTTTGACAAAAATTTTGAAATAAATGTCCCATAGAGATCAAGTTTGGCAAAAATTTTTCTACAGAAAATAAAATTTTGGAAAAAATTTCTTCTATAGAAAGTAAAATGTTGCAAATTTCTCTGATAGAAATAAAATTTTGAAGCAAAAATTTTTGCTATGAAATAAAATTTTCTTATAGAAATAAAAATTTTCTGACGAAAATTAGCAAATAAAAAGTTTGAGAAAAATTTTCTAATAGAAATAACATTTTGACAAAAATTTTTTCTATAGAAATAAAATTTTGACAAAATTTTCTATAGAAATAAAAGTTTTGACGCAAAATTTTCTATAGAAATAAAATTTTGAACAAAATTTTTCTATAGAAATAAAAATTTTTGACAAAAAATTTTCTATAGAAATAAAAATTTTTACAAAATTTTCTATAGAAATAAAATTTTTACAAAATTTTCTAATAAAAATACAATTTTTTAAGCAAAATTTTTCTATATGAAATAAAATTTTGACAGAAAATTTTCTATAGAAATAAAATTTTGTAAAAATTTCTATAGTAATAAAATTTTGACATGGCAAATTTCTTAAAGAAAAAATTTCCAATAATTTTCTATATAAAATAAAATTTTGAAAAAAAATGTCCATAGAAATAAAATTTTGGGCAAAAATTTTCTATAGAAATAAAATTTTGACAAAAAATATTTCCTGAAAATGTTGACAAAAATTTTCTAAAATTTTGAAAAAAATTTTCTAATACGAAATAAAATTTTGACAAAATTTTTAAAGAAATAAAATTTTGACAAAATTTTCTATAGAAAATAAATATTTTGACAAATTTTCTATAAAATAAAATTTTCTATAGAAATAAAATTTTGAAAAATTTTCTATAGAAATAAAATTTTGAAAAATTTTTCTAATAGAAATAAATTTTTGATAAAAGAGAGTTTTCGCTTAGAAATAAAATTTTGACAAAATTTTTCTATACGAAATAATTTTTGTAGAAATAACATTTTTTGGGAAAATTTTCTATAGAAATCCATTTTCTTTGACAAAAATTTTCCTTAGAAATAAAATTTTTGACAAAATTTTCCTAAATAAAAATAACTTTTTGCAATATAATTTTCTAATATAAACTAAATTTTGAATATAAATGTCCATTAGAAATAAAAAGTATTGGCAATATTTTCTACAGAATAAGAATTTGAAAAAATTTGTATAGAAATAAAATTTTGACAAAAATTTTAATATAGAAATAAAATTTTTGACAAAAATTTTCTATAAAAAATAATATTTTGGCTATAGAACATCACACTAGTTGACCAAAAATTTTGTCCTATAGAAAACATGTCTTGGCAAAATTTTCTATAGATAGAATTTTGACAAAATTTTGCGCATTAGCAAATAAAATGTTTGAACAAAATTTTTGCTAAAAGAAAAGACATCAACTTCTTAGGCCAATAGTTTCATGCTAAAAGAAAAAAAAATTGCGAAAACATTTTCTATATAAATAAAATTTTGAAATAAATGTCCATTACAAGCTAAAGATTTGGCAAAAATTTTCTAGCAGAAATTAAATTTTGAAAAAAATTTTCTATAGAAATAAAATTTTTGTCAAAAAAAAACTTTCTTATAAAGAAATAAAAATTTTGCCAAAAATTTTTCTATAGAAATAAAATTTGTCAAAATTTTCTAAAAAAAATAAAATGTTGACAAAATTTTCTATAGAAATAAAATTTTCTATAGTAATAAAAATTTTGAACAAAATTTTCTAAGTAATAAATTGTTGACAAAATTTTTCTATAGAAATAAAAGTTTGTAAAATTTTTCTATAGAAATAAAAACTTTTGACAAAATTTAGTAAAGAAAACAAAATGAAACGCGGCTTTTGCCAATAATCTTTCTATGATAAATAAAATTTTGAAAAAAAAATGTCCATAGAAAATAAAAGTTTGGGCAAAATTTTCTATAGAAAGTACAATTTTGATAATAATTTCTAAAAATTGTAACCCAAAAAATTGTGTTCTACTAGTAATGTTTTGACAAAATTTTCTATAAAATAAAAGTTTTCTGAATAAAAATAAAATTTTGAAAAATATTTTCTATAGAAATAGAAATTTTGAAAAACATTTTGCTATAGTAAATAAATTGTTGACGGAAAAAATTTTCTATAAGAAAATAGAAATTTTAACAAAATTTTAGTTAGGTAAGAAATAAAAGATTTTGACAACATTTTTTATAGTAATAGAAATTTTATTGGTTGTTTTTTGATATACAGCTTAAAAGCGGCATGCGAATTGACTAAACTAACAAGTGTATGCCTTAACCAACAGAGAGGAAAAGTAATGATGATAGAGTAAGCACGCAGTGCAAAACAAACCCAGCCAACTAAAATACAAATGCGTATCGATTTTGAGTTTGCAAGGAAAAGAGGAATGATGCCCTTCTGAAAAAGATTTGTTTAAGAGCAGTAGCCGGACTATTAAACCCTATCGAAAGTTCAAGTGTATGTTCACTTTGGGTTAGAGTGAGATTATCCCGAATTTATTCTGAGTAATTGGTTGATAGTTTTTGCTGGCAAGTAGAGGATGCTGATCTTGCAGTCTATAGGGCTTTGCCCAAATAAATTTGACAAAGCATACTTTTCCTGCTGTTGGTGTTAAGCTAGACACTTGTAGTTTAGTGCATGGCCGATGGCTTTTAAGCTGAGATCAAAAAGCAACAATAACGCTTGCAAAGAGAAAGCCAAGCAATAAGCAAAACAAAAAGTAATACAATTTTTGACTCAATTTGTCTGATAGAAATAAAATTTTGCTTTTCTAATTAGAAATAAAATTAAAAAAATCTGTAGAAATAAAATTTTGACAAATTGAGTTTATCTATAGAAAAAAATTAAAAAAAAATCGTGTAGAAATAAAATTTTGGACAAAATTTTCTAAATAGAAATAAAATTTTTGAAAAAATTTTGCTATAATGAATTAAAATTTTTTACGGGAATTTTGCTATAGAAACAAAAATTTGAGGAATAATGGTCTGTAAGAAAATAAATCGTTAACAAATTTTCTATAGAAAAAAAAAAGTTTAAACAAAAAATTTTTGTATAGAAGAAGTTAAAATTTTGACAGAAATTTTCTTAGAAATAAAAATTCCTTTTTTATTTTCAATTATTCCTTTTTTATGTTTTCTAAGTAAATCTAAAATATTTAGTGACTTTCCAAAGCAACAATTATTAAGTTTTTTTTTGCGGCTCTCTAACACTTTCACTCATTAAATTTGGCCTGGTATTCTTTATACATCTCCACAAAAAATAAGAATATGTTATAATTACTTTGTGTATTTCAAAGCTAAAACGTAGAAGCAACTTCCGTGGTGCAATTGAAGGTTTCCTCTTTTAAATCATTCTTGTTTAATTACTATACAAGAACGTGAGCTCAAGAGCCTTCTAAATT
Organism: Haematobia irritans; assembly: GCA_003123925.1. Classification (NCBI taxonomy): domain Eukaryota; kingdom Metazoa; phylum Arthropoda; class Insecta; order Diptera; family Muscidae; genus Haematobia; species Haematobia irritans. Next base: position 15,687 of record PGFW01028542.1, read on the forward strand.
GGCATCCTGGCATAGCAAATACTTTGGTAGGCTGCATTAGTGGGAAACATTAAATTGTTAGAAAACCTACACCAGAAGATTTTTAAATTGCGTAACACCTTTGGGGCCAGCTTTTTTAATATCAAAATTCTCCTTTATAGTAGTTTTTCAAGGAATTATTTCAAAAAATCTTTCCTTAGTGAAAACTTTGGCAAATATTAATATAGCAACCGAATAAAATCAGAGACTTGTACACCACCAAATTATATTCTAAATACAGCAGCCCATATATGTTAAAGAGGAATACTTCAAAGTGAAGAGCTGTATTAGAACTCCTTGCCCACCATAGCCATCGATTATAATTACCTTTTAAATTACCGGGGCCCCCATTAGAGGTCGCAACAAACAAACCAAGAAATGTTGAAAGAGTAACTACCTAAAAAAATAGCATAATAAAATGTCGAATTTGGAAAGTAAAAGTGGAGGGCAAAAGATGATGATGGTGATTTCCAGATATCTTACTCTTGTTCAATACTGGTGTCTGTCTAACGCGGAGCCTATGCTAATCAAAATAAAAACAGAGCAGAACGTTTCGGCCGCCAGAATGCCAGTCTGTTTGCCGTGATGAGTAAGCTAAAACAGGTCAACGCCATCAAGCGCTGTTGCTTTGGTGTATAACTATAAAGTAGGCCTTATACACTACCACAGCAGTAGGCACACATATACAACCACGAAATCCCAGGCAGCGCGGAAATGAAAAGGCAAGCAATCGTTAACATATACATAGATATCGACTTCGTAGGATGTAATAAATAGGGTGGTTAGATCTCCTACCCTATCACGATGCTCTTAAGAGAGGCTGAACATAGGCTGTGAGGGCAATAACTTCGACCATCAGGCAAAGATTTTCCTTTGGATGTCCTCTAAGGGGGTTTAATATGTGTACTTAACTAAAGTGGAAACAATTTCAATTTGTTTTACTGTTGTATTGTGTTTGCGAGTGTAGATACTTTACTGCTATGAGGTTTCTGGTGGCTGATTGAGTAAACGCTAATGGAAAAGTTTTCGTTTTTTGTATATGTAAATTTCCTGAAATTGAATAAAAGCTTTTTTGGTTTTCATTTTCAACTATAGCGAAAAATGTTTCCCAAAAGACTATTGGAAAAGGGCATTGATTATATCAATTTAACAAACAAATAATCATTTTTCATGACGGAATAGATAAGGAGCGCTATTTAATTTATAGGCCGAGCATTGAAAGGCCTAATGCATAGCGCCACGCTAAGAATTAAAATTATATCAATTTTAAATAAATTTTAATTTTCAAAAAAGTGGAGCTTTTGAATTCTGTAAAGTTGCCTCTGCTCAAATTGAAGTCAGATTTTTGAGTGGAAACAATCTTAAAGTTGGGCGAGTATAGCTTGAGATATATAAACTTATACGGCCCCCGCGGGACAACTAGGATTTTAATATTACTCATACGTCTCGAATGGACCATTCGTGGGTGGTAATAATAGTACATGTTCTATAGGATAAATATGCCGCTAAACCGGCAGAAGAGCCCAATATAAAATTGATTTCGTACAGAAATAAATATTGAGAAAATTTCTCAAAAATTTTATTTCTATAGAAAATCTTTTTACAAATTTTATTTCTAATAGACAAATTTTCTTAAAATTTTATTTCTTATAGAAAATTTTATTTCTATATAAAATATTTCTCAAAAAATGTATTAATATAAGAAAAATTTCGTCAAAAATTTATTTCTATAGGAATTTGTCAAATTTTATTTCTATAGAAAATTTTCATCAAATTTTTTTTTCTATAGAAATTACGCAAATTAATTATTTCTAATAGAAAATTTTCTCAAATTTTAATTTCTGATAGAAAAATTTTTCAAAAATTTTATTTCTATCGAAATTTTGACAATTTTTTATAGAAATTTTTTTCAAAATTTTATTTTCTAGAAATTTCATCAACTATTGATTAATTAATATCAATTTTAATGAATTTTAAAATTTCAAAAAGTGGGAGTTCAAATGAAATTCTAACAGTTGTCTGATCAGTTGAAGTTTTGAAATATGTTAGTGAGACATCTTAAAGTTAGCGGGCGAGTATTACATATGGGATACAATAAAACTTATTCGCAGCCCCGGCAGACAACTAAGGATCTTAATATTACTCAGACGCTCGAATGAAGCAATGCGTGGTGTATATAAGTAGTACATTTCTATAAGATAAATATCTGCTAAAACCCCGGCAGAAAAGAGGCCGGCAATAAATTTTCTAACATTTTATACAAAATTTTAATTTTGAACATTTTAATCAATATTTATTTGAAATAAATATTGGATTTTGTCCAAGAAGTTTTTTATTTCTATAACAAAATTTTGTCGAATTGTATTCTATAGAAAATTTTTCTCAAAAAATTTTATTTCTATAGAAACATTTCGTCAAAATTTTTATTTCTTATGGAAAATTTTCTCAAAATTTTAATTGCTTAATAGAACATTTTTTCAAAATTTTATTTTCTATAGAATTTTGGTCAAATTTATAATTTCTAATAGAAAATTTTGTCAAAAATTATATTTCTATAAAGAAACATTTTGTTCCAAAATTTTAATTTCCTATAGTAAAATTGTATGTCAACATTTTATTTCTATAGAAAAAATTTTTGTCCAAAATTTTATTTCCTAATAGAAAATTTTGTCAAAATTTTTATTTTCTATACAAAATTGTTTCAAAAATTGTTCTATAGAAAAAACATTTGCTTATTTTTTATATACTCTAGTATTTAACTTATTATTTCTAACGGGAAAATTTTCTCCAAAATTCTTGATGTCTATAGGAGACACTTTCGTCAAATTTTTCATTTCTAACTGGAAAATTTTCGTCGAAAAATTTTATTTCTAATAGAAAATTTCTCGAAAATTTTTGTATTTCTATTAAACAATTTTGTCAAAATTTTATTTCCATTAGAGAATTTTGTCCCCACAATTTTATTTCTAATAGAAAACTTCCGTAAAAAATTTTATTGTCTATAGAATTTTTTACCAAAAATGTTATTCTATAGAAAATTTTGTCTAAATTTTATTTCTACCTATACGACATTTTGCTCAAAATTTTATTCAATAGATTTCGAACAAATATGTTTTGTCTAATGTTGTTAAAACTTTATTCTACTATAAACAGTGTTTGTCAAAAATTTTATTTCTATAGAAAATTTTGTCAAAAATTTTATTATTTCTATAGAAATTTTGTCAACCTTTATTTCTCATAGAAAAATTCTTGGTCCAAATATTTTGTTATCTATAGAAATTTTCCCTACATAAATTTTATTTTAATAGAATTTGTGGTTCCAAAATTTCATTCTATAGAACATTTTGTCTAAATTTTATTCTATAGAAAATTTTGTCCAAATTTTTATTCTATAGAAAATTTTTCTAATCAAATTTTAGTTTCTATAGGAAAATTTTGTGCAAATTTTGATTTCTAATAGAAGATGTCGGACAAAATGTTTTCTATGTTTGTCAAAAATTTTATTTCTATACGAAAATTTTGTCAACATTTTATTTGGCTCCACAATTGTATTTATAATAATTTCTTTTTTTGATATTTATATAAATTTTTATATCTATAGAAAATTTTCTAAAGACAAGTTCTATTTCTAGTTTGTCAATTTAGTTGGAGAGGAATAGTTGTGGCCAAAATCAACCAAAGACGTCAAGAAGTCTACCAATCCAAACGAGTAAAAATCTACCATTTTTTGGTAGACATTTGACCAACTGTGATAAATTCGTGCCGTGTGCATTTTAGGTCCATGCCGTGAGGGCATGCAAGTGTCATGGGCCTCCACTTGAAACTTGCGGCAAAAGTAGTTGTATTGAATGCGAGGTCCGAGGGTATTGCATATAAGCCCTATAGGATCACTTTTACGTATTAGCCCCCATATATACAACCGACCCACCGCGCGCCAGGCCAGGATTTTGCGCTTGCCGAGCGCTCTTGTAGAGGAAAATTCATCTGATTTGGGTGTTAGTCCTTAAACCATAACAAATTGTCACCATCGGCCAGTAAGCTATATATAGCCTCCATAATAAACCATCAGATCTTGGCTTGCGGATCGCCTCCTTGTTTATTCTTCTTAAAAGTAAACAAAATGTTTTTTTGATTCTTATTTTAATTAACTTGAGGCATTAAATCAATTGCTATCTTCTTCTTATGCGTTCTATAGGTCTACTCTAATATACTGTGTATTCGTTTGTTTGTCAATTCCCATTTTTTTACTTGTTCTTCCCACAGTATCCATGTAACAGAAGTTAAAGACCCTCAATTTGAATCCGCTTATGGTCATAAAGTAAAGCGTCTACAAACCATATGAACAAGATTTGCCATCTAAAGATTCTCTTCTTTTTTTCCTTTCTACATCTGGTTTGATGATGGTACGCAAATTAATGTTAAGAGTGTCATAAAACAATTTGGGGGTGGAGTTCATTATACGTCTTGGGCTAAAACTCGATGTCAACTCCAGGTTTTAATTACAGGGAAACAAATCAAAAAATTTGTCACGCG
>PGFW01028550.1:0-13385 GCA_003123925.1 Haematobia irritans
AGAGAGGGAAGGATATCCAAAATTTCCAACTTTAGCGCAGTCCTTGTAGAATTCCACCCTCTCTGTGAAGATCGTTGTCCATCTTTCGTAAAAGTTGTCATAAATTCCTCTTTATACAAAGACTTTCCAAATCTGGCTCTATCTCCCAAAAAGTGCCTGCCCCGTTCCATGTTAAACTCAATGACAAGGGAAGCCTCCATTTTATAGCAGAGTCCGCGAACGGCGTTCCAATTGCAATGAAACCACCTTAGAGAAAGCTTTGAAACTGCTCAGAATTCACCAGCACTTACTGAGGTGGTAATCCACCGCTGAAAAACTTTTTAAGGAAGTTCTGGTCGAGAGGAATCGAACCGCACCGACCTTGTGTAGCAAGGCGGGCAATGCTAACCATTAGCACCAGGATGGCTCCCTAAATAATCTGACTAACCACACACCCAAAAATGAGTTAAACCATTTCATACAATGCGTGTCTCTTACATTTTAGCTCTTCCAATTAGCCTCTTTAGTTTGGAAGATCCTCTGCAGGAGTTTCACCATTCTTGCCCATCTTGCTTAAAATAATTAGCTCACACATTTTCCGTTTTAGCACCACTCATTTATAGTATGGTGGGCTCTCTTTGACTTTTGTGTATTTTTTGAAGTTTGCAAATATTTCTCTCCTCTGTGTTCTTAAGAAGGTCCACCAAATTGTGTTTTTTATGTAAGGCTATGAGTATAAAAGCGCTCTCATCTGAACTTTATTTATTTTTTTGTGGAGTTTATATATTTTCTCGTCTGACCCTCTCTTCTTAACGAGAGTAACAAATTCATTTTTTTGTATAGATCAGGGTTGATATAGTTGACATTTTATCGTGCTTTTTTTGATACATATTTCGACTTGCCAAACAGCACCCGTGGCCACGACGCTGAGGCACATTTATACTACTAGCTACATACGTTGAAAGAAAATTTTAAAGCAAAATGTAACTATAGAAATAAATTTTTGACAAAAAATTTTCTAAAAAATAAAAAATTGGAAAAATTTCTCTACAAAACAAAATTTTGACAAAATTTTCTTATAGAAATAAAATTTCGAGCAAAATTTCTATACTGGAAAAAAATGTTGACAAAAATTTTGACAAAATTTTCTATAGAAAATAAATGTTTTTAAGCACCAAATTTCTATACAATAAAACTTTGATAAAACTTTGCTATAGAAAGGAAAATTTAGGACTAAATTTTGTGTACAAATAAAGTTTTTGACAAAAATTTTCTATAGAAAGAAAATTTAGCAATAAAATTTTGTGTAGCAAATAAAATTTTGACAAATTTTGTATAGAAATAAATTGTTGACAAAAAATTTTTCAATAGAAATATAAATATTGTGAGTTGATATTTTCTTCTCTCTGACCCTCACTTCTTAAAGAAAGTAACAAATTCATTTTTTGTATAGATCAGGGTTTGAGAAAAAGTTGACACTTGAACAATTTCAACTGCCAAAAGCACCGTGGCACGAACCGCGAAGCCAGCTTGGTAATACTACTAACTGGGAAAGAAAATTTTTGAACAAAATTTACTATAGAATAAAATTTTGAGCAAAAGATTTCTTATTAGAAAGAAAAATTTTTTGACGAAAATTTTTTTCTTATAGAAACAACTTTTCAACAAAATTTTTCTATATAATAAAACTTTGAAATAAAAATGTTCTATAAGAATAAGAAATGTTAATAACAATTTTGTAATAGAAATTAAATTGTTTCAAAAAAGTTTTTATAAGAAAAAATTTTAACACAATTTTTATAATAATAAATTTTAACACAAATTTTTCGCATAGGAAATAAATTTTATTGACGAAATTTTGTATAGAAATAAAATTTTCCTAATAGAAATAAACTTTTCTATAGAAATAATTTTTGACACCGGATTTTTCTATAGAAATAAATTGTTGACGAAAATTTTCTATAAGAATAAAATTTTGACAAAATTTTTCTTAGAAATAAATTGTTAACAAAAGTTTGCTATAAGAAACAAAATTTTGACGAAAATTTTCTATAGAAAGAAATATTTTGAACTAAAATTTTCTATAGCAAATAAATTTTTGTAGCCAAAATTTTTCTATACAAAATAAAACTATTGATAAAATGTTCTATAAGAATAAAATGTTGATAAAATTTTGTAATAGAAATAAATTGTTTAACAAATTTTTATAAGAATAACCAAATTGTTGAGCAAAAAAATCTTTATAAAAATATTAAATTTAAACACAATTTTCGATAGAAATAAATTTTTTGACAAAATTTTCTGATAGAAATAATTGACAAAATTTTCCTGATAGAAATGTATCATAGAACAATCCATTTCTAACGGTAAAATTTTCTATAGAAATAACTGTGTTAACAAACGTTTTATAAGAACAAAATTAAAAATTTTCTCATAGGAAAGAATATTTTTGACAAAATTTTGCGTTAGAAAATAAAGATTTTTCAACAAAATGTTTCTATCAAATAAAACTTTGAAAACATTTTCTATAGAATACAATGTTGATCAAAATTTTGTATAGAAATAAATTGTCTTTAGCAAAATATTTCTTATACAAAATAAAATTTTGACAAAATTTTTATAAAAATAAATTTTGAACAACAATTTTCGATAGAAATAAATTTTTGCAACAATTTTGTATAGAAATAAAATTTTCTATAGAAATAATTACTTCTTCATAGAAATAAAATTTTGACGAAATTTCAATTTTTTCTATAGAAAAAATTCTGAAAATTTTGGACAAAATTTTCATAAGAATAAAATTTTGAACAAAATTGTTCTATAGAAATAAATTGTTAACAAAAAGGTTTCTTATAGAGACAAAATTATTGAATCAAAATTTTCTTATGGAGAAATTTTTGACAAAAATTTCTATAGAAATAAAAATTTTTAACAAATTTTCTATCAAATAAAACTTTGATATAATTTTCCTATAAGAATAAAATGTTGATCAAAAATTTGTATAGAGAATAAATTGTTTGACAAAAATTTTATAAGAAATAAATTTTGACAAAATGTTTCCTATAAAAATAAAATTAAAACAATTTTCGATAAGAAATAAAATTTTAAACACAATTTTCGATAGAAATAAAATTTTGACAAATTTTCAATATAGAAATAAATTGTTGAACAATTTTCTATAGAAATAATTTGACAAAATTTTCTAATAGAAATAGAATTGGTTGTCAAAAAATTTTCCTATAGAAATAATTGTTGACAATTTTTCTTTAGTAAATATAATTTTGAACAAAAATTGTATTAGTAAATAAAATTTGTTGACAGATATATGTTCTTATTAAGGAAGATAACATTTTGACATATGATTTTCTATAAGAATTAGATCAATTTTGATAAAATTTATATAAGAAATAAATTTTGACAAACATTTTTCTATATAGATAAAATTTGATAAAATTTCTATAGAAATAAATTGACAAATTTTCTAATAAGAAATAACTTTTAACAAAATTTTCTAATGAAATAAATTTTAACAAAAATTTTCTATAAAGAAAAATTTTAAACACAATTGTTCGATAGAAAAATAAAATTTCTTGACAAAAATTTTGTATAAAACAATTCTATGAATAAATTTGACAAATTTTTTAATAGAATAAATTGTTGACAAAATTTTCTATAAAGAATAAAATTTTGACAAAATTTCTATAGAAATAAATTTTTCAAAATTTTCTCTAGAAATAAAATTTTTGACAAAATTTGCTATAAGAATAAAAATTTGACAAAAATTTTCTATAGAAATAAAATGTTAAAAATTTTCTTATAAAATAAAATTTTGCAAAATAGCTTATTTTAGTGTACGAAATTGATACTCGGTCTGGTTATTTTTCTAAAATTTGACAAAATTTCTATAGAAATAAATTTTAACAAAATTTCTATAGAAACCCAATAAAAATTTTACAAAATTTTCTATAAGAATAAAATTTTGCAATAAGATTATTTTATAAAAGTCTAAAAAAATGTCCAAATCGGTCTAGGATTAAATATCGTTATACTTAACAGTAGTCTTAAATTGATATGTTTTAAGTTTTAGCAGGCTTCGAAAAGTAAATTTCTATTACTTTTTCATCAACACCATTTATCATCCCTGTTATAGATTATTGATTTCCTTATATTTGGCTCTCTTCGTTTTCAACTCTCTTCGACTTTAATTCTGTTTTTGGAGTTATAAATATTTTCTCTCTCTCTCTCTCTCTCTTCTATGATAGTTATCTTCAAAACTCTCCTTTTTAAAGGTTCACATCACTAATGTAACAATTTTGTGGGGCAAAACATTACACCACATCATGTCTTGCTATCAATCATTTGGTTTGGTGAAAATCAAATCTCAAACTCAAGCTTTCAATACAATTGGAGGTTGGTTCATGCCATCATATGTATATTCCTTCATGCATCTCTCTAAACACACGTACTGTACATACACACATATGTAGTGCCTACGTGTTAGCACTATATATGTGTATGTATGTACAGTGTATGTTTGGTGATTTAGCACACCTTTTGTTAAGACATTTTCAAGTTGAAGGTCATTTGAAACCATAGCTGGGATTAGTGGCGTGGCGCTGTACTGGTGCTCGAACTCAAGAGGGGTCTTTGTAAAATACTTTACAACGTACGTGTTTAAGCAAATGGATTTTTTGTGTTTGTTTTGAATATATTTAGAAGGAAGCAATGGAAAAAATTATAAAAATAAATTTACACTTGAAACGCATTTTGAACTTGGTGAGGGCTAGAATTTTTGCCTCTTTTGTTTTACATCACAAACACTCGCACACACATACACATACACTTACTCTTATAGATATTTTAATGAGAAAAAGTCTTTTAAATGTCAAGGTTTCCAAATATCAGGTCAGGTGATTCATCAACACCTTTATTTTATTCATAGGACAAGGATCTTCGGCATATATATTGGGCTTGACAAAGGATTGGGGGATATACCTCAAAATACAACTGCAAACGATACAATTGACGACACTGCCAACAATACCACTCCAATTCCGAATTGTTTTGCTTTTCTCTGGCCACCTCTAATGGGACTTGCACACACTGAGGATGATAGAACCAGGCACAAGGACCTGAACATTGAATGGTTGTATCTTTGGGTTTAAAATCTAACCAACAGCGACGGCAAAACATAGCGAGATTTTGCGTATAAGTGATGGCCAGGTGCAAACGTTAAGAAATTACTTGGCAAACTGTCTGTGGCCACTAAAGTGTAAAAAGTATTAAGTAACTTAAGCAAGCACCAAAGTTGGTGATGGTCTGCTTCGTAGCCGTAGCTAAAAACAGCATCTGCTGTTATTGTTTCTTTGTTTTTCCGTTACCATTTCCCCCAAGAGAGTCATTAAAATTTATAAAAAGCTAAGCCCTTTTCACCTCACTCTGATGTTTGCTTTCACTGATGGAGAATATTTTTTTAGATAATGAACTGAGGCATGGTGTCTTCAAGGATTTCACAATATTTGCTCTCATGTATCCATCCACGTCATAGATGCAACCAACCAACAAAAAAGAATGGCCTTAGGCTGGTCATTTGTTTTAGGTTTTTTTTGGTATTCATAATTTCAATGGAGAAAAGTGATATGGAACATCCATTCAGGGCCATTGAATGCTAGGCCATAAATATTTAAAAATGTTTCTAATAACACCCACCTAATCATAGAGGAAGAGGATAGAGAGACCGGGTGTTAGAGGCTACACGTTTTGAGGTTTTCTTTTAATGGCAGAAATTCACTTGCTTAAAAAAGACAGAAAAACTAAGACGACATTTGCCACCATATGGCCCTATAGCCATTGGGGCAATTCTTTGACATGATTCTTGTTTTTGGACTTAGGCCAAATTGACTGAGGGCAAGCCAGCAAACGAATTGCACAATTTTACTAGAACTCTAAGGATTTGAAGTGATTCATACCACCATGGCGGAATCATCATCATCGTCATCACCACCATCAGCATCGCAGCCTAAAATGGGTAATGCATCTTTTTGCGCTCGAGTCCTTTGGCCACAAAATGTTTCTGGTTAAATATTTTCATGTCTGCAATCCACCAGAGTATGACAAAAATTCTTTGACCAACTTGCTCTGGTTACCAATGGCCAATATAACACCAAGCTTGTAACAGAATTGAAAGGAGCTGGTAAGCAAAAAACAAACAATCAAATGTAGTTGCTGCTGCCTCCCCTAGAAAGTAGTTCAGGCAACCGGAGAATAACCAAAGTTCGTAAGTCATCGCAATTTCCACAAGAACACAGAAGTTCATTAAAATTAATGAAAAAAACTTGTTTAGCCCAAAAACGAAAATGTTGGGAGGGGAGTTGGAAAACGGCAAGGCAACGAATCCTTTAGCCCCTCATAAGTTTCCAAGTTCCACCAAGCTGGGTCTGGCAGGGAAGAACAGTAAATATTTTAGCTATTGGGCAACTCAACAACGGAAAATCTCTAGGGAAAGAATCAATGTTGTTATCCTGTTGCTTATAGCTTATTATCCTGCAATCATGCTTTGGTTACAGAACTAAAGTGGATTCTAGAGGTTTACAAATATTAACTGGTAATCAACCTATTGGTAAGGGATGATGGTATATGAAATGCGAAAAATCTTAAGAGAAGGGAGAAAAATATAAAAATAATAAAAACTTATGCATGGCCAATCCCATGGGCAAATAAATGCCAAATATAAACGTTTTGATAAAAACACAATAAGGAGGAGGGTTGGTGGGTTTTCGAGAAATGTACGATGCCCTATACTACGCCTTAGAGGTATGCGTAAGAAGAAAAATATGACAGTATGTGTTACCCCAGCAAAAAAATGAATTGAACCATAATCAATGTTGGAAGTGATCACATGAGCGAGCTAAGAGGCAACACGCGGACTAGTACCTACCCAAAAGATGTTCTTTTATTTTTACTACAAGGAAGTTCTTTAATATGCAATTTTTTATAAATCCAGTTTTTTCATATTTTTAATGGGTAATATTAACTTTTTTGCTTCAAAAAAATGGTATAAATTACTACATTTTTTTCGAAAAAAAAGACTAATTTTTTTCTAGAAAATTCAGAATTTTTGAAATATTGAGGTCAGACAATGGCTAAAGAATGCTAAAAAATCAAAAAAAATAATAATTTTTTTATTTTGCAAATATCACAATTTTTTTAAATTAACATCCAAAATACTGAATTCGGATCACACCTTAAGAAATGATGCAGATTCTATGCAAGGCTCTTGAAATTGTGGACATCCGTCCTATGACAAGCCCCTGTTCTTGCACTATTTCCGGATCCAAAAAGCACATTTTCACTACCTTTTTTGGCACGCTTTTTTTACTGGGTACCAGTTGATGCAGGCACACACATAGAAGATTTTAACCATTTGATTTTTACAATTTTTAATTCCTTTACTCTCTTTTTACAGTTGATTTTTCTTATCAAATCTGTACAGCCGACCGATTTTATTTTTCATTGGCTTTTCAACAGTTGCTTATGGTATATTCCTTATATCGTAGACAGGTAATATGTTGCGGCTAGACAGAATTTTTGCAATCCCAAATGTATCACCTTCTAACTCTCTAAACTAAGATCAATAAAATAATTCTTAAAAATATTTTGCTTTCTCCACACTTCAATTAAGCTTGTTTTTGAAATGAAAAATTTAATTAATTGCTCTTTGGTTAGCTTGACGCTATCACTCTATGTGTAGAGCAATGAATTTAACTAACTCTCCAAAAACAAGATAGAGAGAGAGAGAGACGTGAGTGAAGGAGTGTGTGAGGTAGCTAAAAATATTAAAAATGTAATTTTCGAAGCCAAAAGGCACAAATATGACATAATATCAAATTTAAAAACTATTGTAAACGTATATTGAAATCTAGACGGATTGGACATATTTTTTAGATTTTCTAAAAATAATCTTATTTGCAAATTTTTATTTCTATCGAAAATTTTGTCCCATTTTTATTCTATAGGAATTTTTGTCCATTTTTATTTCTATAGGAAAATTTTGCCAAAATTTATTTCAATAGAAAAATTATGTCAAAATTTTATTTATGATGAAAATTTTGTCAAAATTTTATTTATGATGAAAATTTTGTCAAAATTTTATTTCTATAGAAAATTTTGTCAAAATTTTATTTCTATAGAAAATTTTGTCAAAATTTTATTTCTATCGAAAATTTGTCAAAATTTTATTTCTATAGTAAATTGTGTCAAATTTGATTTCATGTACGACAATTTTCTCAAAAAATGTTAACTTTTTCTATAGAAAAATTTTGCTCCAAAATTTGTATTCGTTATAGCAATTTTGTCAAAATTTGTACCTTTTCTATAGAAATTTTGTCAAAATTTATTTTATGAAAATTTTGGGTCAAAATTTCATTTCTACTAGGAAATTTTGTTAAATAATTTTTTTTCTGATACGAAATTTTGTAGGTTGGGTGAGCGTCTATAGGTTAGGTCGGCAGCCGATTATTCAGGCTCAACTTAGAACATATTCAGGCTATTGTGATCCATATTGAGCGGTTGAACTTCCTCTCTTATTACACTGAGTGCTGCCTCGATTCTGATTCCATGTTAGCTCAATTGGGACAAGGGGGACCCCCTTATTTATATAGCCGAGATACCGAACGCGTTGCGCGCACATTGCCAGTTAAACCACTTATAGAAGCTTTGAACCTCAGAAATAACACCCAGCATTTTACTGAGGTGGATTAATCCACCGCTGAAATACTTTTTGGTGTTCGATCGAAAACAGTTTCATCGAACCCACGACGTTGTCCGTTATTGCAAGCGGGCATGCTAAACCATTGGACCACGGTGGCTCCCATTTTAAAAATTTTTTATTTTTATTTTATTTGTAAACAATTTTATTTCCAAGAAAATGTTGTCAAAATTTTTTTCTATAGAAATTTTGTCAAAATGATTATTTCGTAGAAAATTTTGTCAAAATTTAATTTTCCGATGAAAATTTTGTCAAAATTATTTCTAGTAGAAAATTTCGATCAACATGTTATTTCGTAGGAAATTTTCTGTCAAATTTTTATTTCGATAGGAATTTTGTCAAAATTTTATTTCTATAGGAAATTTGTCAAAAATTAAAAAAATTTTTACTTCTATTAGGAAATTTGTAAACATTTATTTCTATAGGAAATTTTGTCAAAATTTTATTTCGTATAAATTTTTTATTCAAAATTTTTATTTCTATAGAACAAATTTTGTAAAAGTTTTATTTCTTCATATAGAAAATGTTGTTCAAAATTTTGTTTCTATAGGAAATTTTGGGCAATTCTATTTCTATTAGAAAATTTGCTCAAACTTTTATTTCTAATAGAAAATTATGTCAAAAATTTTATATATGAATGAACAATTTTCAACAATTTAATTTATATAGGAAAATTTGTTTGTATGTAATTGTTTATGTATAAAATTTTGTCAAAATTTTGATTTCTATGAAAATTTTGTCAAAATTTTATTTCTATTAGCAAATGTAGTCCTAAAATTTATTTTCTATAGCAAATTTTTGTCAATTTTATTTTTCATAGGAAATTTTGTAAAAGTTTTATTTCTATGGGAAATTTTGTCAAAATTTCTTATTCGTATAAGAAATTTTGTCAAAACTTTATTTCTATAAAATTGTCAAAAATTTTATTATATAGAAAATTTTTCAAAATTTTTAATTTCTATAGAAAATTTACGTTAAAAATTTTATTTATATACGAAATCTTGTAAACATTTATTTAACATAGAAGGTTAGGTTTAGTTAGGTGGCAGCCCGTATGTATCAGGCTCACTTAGACTATTCAGTGTCTATTGTGATACCATATTGGTGAACTTCTCTCTTATCACTGAGTGCTGCTCGGATTCCATGTTAAGCTCAATGACAAGCGGACCTCCTTTTTATAAGCCGAGTCCGAACGGCGTTCCTACAATTGCCAGTGAAACCACTTAGAGAAGCTTTGACCTCAGAAATGTCACCAGCAATTACTGAGGTGGGATAATCCCACCGTGAAAAACTTTTTGGTGTATCGATCGAAACAGCATCGAACCACGAGCGTTGTGTATGCAAGCGGGGATGCTAACTCATTGCCACTCACGTGCTCCCATTTTTGTAAAATTTTATTTTTTTATTTGTAAAATTTCATTTCATAAAAATGTTATGTCAAAATTTATTTCTATAGAAAATTTTTTGTCAAAATATTATTTCTGTAGGAAATTTTGTCATACATTTTATTTACTAAGGAAATTGTCAAAATTTTTATTTTTCTATAGGGAAATTTGTCCAAAATTTTATTTCTGATAGAAAATTTTTTTTGGGGTCACAAAATTTATTTCGTATAGAACATTTTGTAAAAATTTAAAATTTTGCAACATGTTAACTTTATATAGAAAATTTTGTCAATTGTTATGTATTAAATATTATTATTTCTGGATGGAATTTATTTGTCAAAACTTTAATTTCATAAAATTTTATTTCTATACGAAAATTTTGTTCAAAAATTGTATTTCTATAGAAAATTCTTTCAAAATTTTATTTCTATAGAAAATTTCGTCAAAAACTTTATTTCCATAAGAAAATTTTGCTTTCAAAAATGTATGTCATAGGAAATCTGGCTAAAATTTTATTTCTATAGAAAATTTTGTCAAAATTTTATTTCTATAGAAAATTTTGTCAAGATTTTATTTCTATAGAAAATTTTGCCAAATTTTTATTACATAGAAAAATTTGTCAAACTTAATTCTATAGATAATTTGGTCAAAATTTTATTTCCATAGAAATTTAGTCCAGTTTAATTCTATAGGAAATTTTGTCAAACAATTTATTTCTACACAAAATTTGATAAAAATTTTCATTCTATAGGAAATGTTGTCAAAATTTTTATTTCTATAGAAAAATTATGTCAAAATTTTCATATAATGATGAAAATTTTGTTCAAAATTTTATTTCATAGGAAATTTCGTCGTCAAAATTTTATTTCATTAGAAAATTTTGTCAAAATTTTATTTCATAGAAAATTTTGTCCAAATTTTATGTTCTATAGAAATTATGTCAAATATTTTATTTCTATAGAAAATTATGATCAAAAATTTACTTTCTGACGAAAATTTTGTCAAACTGTTATTTACACTAAGAAAATTTTGTCAACAATTTTATTTATATAGAAAAATTTGTCAACATTTTTTATTTATGTTGAAATTTGTCAACATTTTAAATTTATTGTTGAAAATGTTCGTCAAATTTTTTTGTTCAACATTTTTATTTCATATAGAATTATTCTTGAATTTTTGAAAAACAGGCAATTTTTTTGCTTTAAACTTCAGTCTAAAGGAACTCATAAACACATAATCCTTAACATGGATTTTTAATATAAAAATTTAGTGAAAAGTACTTTTTCGCTCAAAAAAAATTATTTTGTGTACTTTCTTAAAAAATTTTATCTTTCTATCCCTGTTGTAAGGTACTACAATCTAATAGTTTTAACCTGTATTGATTCTCAAGATTTCTCAGACAATTTAGACAACGAGTAATAGTGAAGTTCCTAACCACTTATATCCTCTAATTCTTAACTTGCTCAAGTTCTCTCTTCGTGCTTCTTCATGTATTACTTTAGTGGGCTAGTACTATTCTATGCTGGCCTAGATTGAAAATTTTCAATTTACAAATTCGGGTTTTTGAAATTACACACCCACCTTCTAACCTCTCTAAATAAGATCAATAAAATAAATCGCCAAAAAATTTTAAATTTTCCCTAAGTTTTCAATTAACTTGTGTTTAAAATTCATTTTATATTCTCATTTTGGTGAAGCTTCACTCAACTCGCCTCTATGTGTAAAGCATGCAGTTTGATTCAAACCAAGGAGTGAAAGAGGAGTGTGAGAGAGCTACTAAAGCTGCCATTCAGTTTTAACCTCTAAGAAATGAATCTCAAGATTTTTCCCAGACAATGCAGATTAGACAACAATACTAGCTAAAGCTTCCTAACCACCATCATCTCTCAATTTTGTCTGTTATTTTCCTTGTCTTCTTCTTCTTCTTTTGCTTATATGTATAATATCCTTCAAGGAACAAATTATTACTTAAAAAACTTTGAGGTATGACATTGTCCCACGTGTCTGCCTACTGATTGCCGGATCAACAACCGACGACAACAAACATGAGATGAACGGTGATCTTGATGTGGCTAACCATGGTTGCCCCAACAACAAATAGCAGGGGCAAAGGAACATGGAAAACATGACAACCGAATATGACAACAGTTGCCACGCTATCATAGCATAGCTAAGCCAACAACAGCTTCCGCCATATAAGGTTATATTGTTACAATGTAATAATTGCCTGCAGAGATTTAAAGGCAATGGCGATCGAAACACCATTTTGCTAAAAGCCAAATTCAAATCAAAAGGGCGATAGTCTCCCCCCACCCCCCAACTTCTCGGAATTTTATTAGTAAGAAGACCAAACAAACAATATCACCAGTTACAACCTTTTTTTCTACTCTCCTTAACAATGGATGATAACAAAAATACCACAATAGAATAAATGTCGGCTTTTAAATGCTTTTTGACAATATGTTGATAAACATGAATAGGGAAATGTCTACTGAATTTTCCTTAACAAAGGACCGCCACACACACACCACATAGACGCACAAAGACCCACATAGACACTCAGAAGAGAGTATTTGATATGCCAATAAGCTAATGCGAATTATGAAAGATACTTATGTTATGGAGATATTTTTAGAAATTTAGCAAAATCAAAACAACTTTTAATTGAAATTCATCTCAATTGCCATCGGTATAACGTTGTTATCTTATTAAGGGGAAAACGGGGCTGGGAGGAAATTATAGAAGGTTCTAAGGATCGCATAGTCAAAAGAAAGTAATTACCTAAAGTGCGCGAATATTTCTAAATAGATAATAATTATAGCATAGAGGGTTATAGGATATGGGCACATGTGGGATTCAAAGAGATGTTTTAATTAAACTACTCATTAATAGTTGGCGATAATGTTGGGTTGTATTCTTGTGTGTCTTAATGGAATATAAGCAATATGGATTATGGATATTTAATAGGAAGGTGAATTCGTAGCGGAAATTTATAAAGAAATAAGAGTCGATATAACAGAATATTTAGAAAGAAATATGTTGCCACATAAAGAGATAGCAAGCAAAATTGAGTTTAATTAAGAATGCGGTTTTTACTATTCTAAGATTAAATTTTAATATAAAGCATTTCCATTACTTTCTTTTTTTAGAATGTAGAAATTAATTTTTTCCTTTATATATCTCATATTCGTCTTGAAAGTCTTTGAATGTAATTCTTAGAGCGAAAACGTATGGTACTAGTTAGTTCTCTCACC
>PGFW01028551.1:43975-55468 GCA_003123925.1 Haematobia irritans
ACAGTGATATCTAATTCTATCGAATGTTGAACTATTTTCAATGGATCTTTTTGGAGAACTTAATACATAACTACACTTGAAGAGGGTGTAGGCCAGGGGATTGAAATTTTCAGTTCATGTTAAAAAAATTGCTAAAATTTAAATAAACAAACTATTAAAAAAAGATAAACGATTACATATTCATTGATTCAACTAAGCATTCAATTAATTGAATCGATTACAGTGAAACCTCTGACGGTGGACATTCACGGTCACTTATATTGTGTCCACTTAAGGGAGGTTAATTTTAATGTGTTAATATAGCAAATGTCCCCAAATAACTGTCCACTTTTGGGAGGTTTCCCGTTTTCCAAAAATCCAAGTTTGAGAGGTTCCACATCAAGAGTAAAGGAACAAAATAGAAGAAATCCAAATGTTTTAATTTCTTTTTGATTTTTCATTCAAAATATGTCCACTTTCTGCTTTTCTAAATTACGGCCATTAAAAGAAACTTGCATAAAAAAAAGATTATAATAAATCTGCTTTTGATTTTACAGTTAAACCTCTCAGAAATGGACATCTATGGTAGCCGAAATTTTGTCCACATTTGGAAGGTCTCCATTTATAAGATCTAATTATAATGACATAATATGGCAAAATGTTCACTTTTGGGAGCTGTCTGGTTTGCAGAGTGTCAAGTTTGAGAGGTTTTAATGTATTGTTACGAATATGATATTTCTAGATTTAAGTTTATTTAAATTAGTTTCCGTTAATTTAAATTTCAAATTGTAACGATAAAATTACGTCATAACTTGTTAGAGTCATTTCTTTATTTTCTAGTACTTTCCTAAACATCTTTTGTGTTCTTAGTTTTCCAATCGTTCATTGTAAAAGTAACGCCTTTTGTTTTACTTATTGTTATAATTGTAGTAATATGACCATAATCACTTATGTTATGCCTGC
The DNA here is from genome assembly GCA_003123925.1 of Haematobia irritans. Lineage (NCBI taxonomy): Eukaryota > Metazoa > Arthropoda > Insecta > Diptera > Muscidae > Haematobia > Haematobia irritans. Next base: position 44,918 of record PGFW01028551.1, read on the forward strand.
ACGACATCTACCAGATAGTAGAATGCACTAGATTATTAGCCAAGACAATGAGCATAAGCCTAAAAGTATGTGTGCCATATCACCTGTACAATAACGCCCGATAGAAAGTTCTAGATAGCCAAGACAATGAACATAAGCCGATAAATATGTGCGTACCAGATAGTAGTAGATTAATCTAGAAGGTTGTAGGCCAATTAGCGAGAACATTCGAAATCGTCATATCTCGGTATATAAACCCTAGCGGAGAGAGCTGTTAAGTCAGTCGTAAGGCAATAAGTGAAACCAATCAGTTAAACAAATAAATTGTTGATTGTCGTTATCTGAAAAGAACTGTGTCGTTAAATACGCCTCAATATAAAAACGTAACAGTATATTAAATAATTGAGACCAGTAGTTTTCTAATAAAAATAACTTGGAAAAATTAAAAAATCGCAATCAGTCGTCTTTTCGATGCTTTGTTCGGGACCGATCAATTGGCAGCCTGGATTGTGCGATTTAACTCCTTTAGACCATTTTTGTGGGGTTTTGTTAAGTCGCATGTCTACACAGACGAGTCCCCTTCAATTGATGCATTGGAAGACTAAATTCAAGCATTTAGATATTATAGGCCGAAATGTTGCAGAGTGTATGGCAAAATTTTTACTATGGGGATGGATCATTCGGGGCAACATTTTCATGAAATAATATTCAAATATTAATTTAAATGGATCGTACTATCGATTCAAATAAAGATTTCATGCAGATTTCATTTCATTGTATGTTTTTTTTTTGACAATTTTTATCTATATCTCTTAAAAAATCAGGAAGGAAAGAAAATTAACCAACCGGGTATACAAATTACATGTCTGATGCAGTATGGGTCAATATTTTTATAAATAATATTAATAAAAATTGAATGATTTCTAAACTAAAAACAATTAAGTTAAACTAAGTTAAGGTAAATAAAACCATCAATATTTAAAGAAAATACTAGACGGAAATTTTCATTGGTTTATTTTAGTAACACTAAAGTCCCTCCTTAAGATCGAATAAAGCTTCTCATAAGATTTGAAATTGGAAATCTTATTTAAATGATTTTATTACAACTGAGTTAAACTCATTAAGCAATTTTTCTATAACACGCATTGTTATATAAAGCAGATACATAACATTAAATTTTTTAAGTATGTAATATTACAGAATTAATATATAACACCCTAATGATTTATGAATTAAGATGGCTTCGCATTCTTCACTTAAAATTTTTGTTATTAGTTGCTGTTGAATAGTTGTTTAGAACAGCACTTGAGAAGACCAAGCTTAACGAAATGCTTCCAGATTTGATTTCTTATTTCATCTGATTCATACATTCATTTTTCTTCTGTTTTTACTTGTACTAACAGCATGTAGAACAAAAATTGCCATTTTGAAAAACTACCTCAATTACTTCAAGAACTATATGAGTTTGTTCTGAAAATTTGATTCTTGAATTGTGACTAAATGCCCTTACGAAAATAAGCGCTATTTGGCCTATAATATCCCCCAAAGTGTGAGAAAAAATACCACAAAGAATCCGAAAAAGTATCAGCAAAATTTTTTGTATGAATGTCCATTTACTAGAAACATACAGTAGAAAAATTTTCTCAAATTTTTGTATTTCTCGTTTATTGCCAAAGAAGTTTATAAAAATGTATTTTAGACCTCATCAATATGGAAAATATTTATAGATTATTTCGATTAAATCCTCTACTTTAAAAAAACATCGAGAAATAAATCGAAACTAAGTGGGAAAATAGAATTTGGTGTATTTTTCGAATGTCCTTCTAAGTGGACATCGATAGTGAAAGGGTTAAGATCTCGATGGAGATTGGCATTCAATAAAATAGCATTAAAGTGGAATGACCTGAATTATTTTAATGTATTTGAAATTAACTAAATCAAATAGATTTGAATTACTTCCTCAATGCAATCCTTCAAGAATTGCCTGTTTATCATCCCGTTATGACAAGGATACCTTTTGGTATTTGTTTAAATAAAGCTGGTGGTTTTTGTTGTAGTACTTTATATAACACATTTGTACATGTTTGTAGAACTTGTTCTTCCCACTCTCAGTCTATAATCCATTTCATCTTCATTTTGCACAGAATTTATATTTTATTGCTAGGCTATTTATATATTAATTGCTGCATGCATATCATTTTTCTATAGCAATAGGTATATGCTGCGGTATGAGTGATGCAAGTGTGTGTTTGCTATTTATAGTTAGAAAATTCTTTTTTGTTACTCTTGATGATGGCTTTTGTTGCCCGTGTGTTGTCTGCGGTTGCTTTTTAACTCTTTCCAAACGTTTTTAACGAAAACTTACTCAAAAACACAACTTTTCTGAGTAGTTGCATGTAGTTAAAGTTTATCAAATGTAATTTACAGAATAGAAGAGCCTGCGGTCAAAAAACATTTTAAAAGCAACTTGTTGTTTTTTCCCTTTCTCTCTCTCTCCTCTCTCGATCTTCATCTGCGTTTTTTTTTGGGGGGGGGATTATTGTTGTTGAGATGTCGTATTTTTAAGCACATGTGTTGAATTATGAATGCAATATCGGGTGTTAATAGATAGACCTCTGAAGCGATAGCATAGTGTCACATATACCCTATTTGTAGTGATCCAAAGAACAAGAATGCCAATCAATAAAATTCGTCATCGTTCGTTATAAGCGGCCATTTTACATCAATTATTAGCTGAAGTCAACTTAGTTATAAATTCATTTAGGCGTTAAAACAATCGAAAAGGGATTCATGGATTAATGCCTCGGAAATTGTATTGATCAAAGCAAAAGTGATTCAATGAATGCACACAGAAAAAAGTTCCGTAGTTTAATAAATATAATGCTATAATTAACTTATTGATTTATTAGTGCAAAAGTTATTTATTCTAACTAAATTTATTAATTGTTTCCTCGCGAAATTTTTCCAGAGAGCTATCATTTATATCAGAAATTTGTCTCAAAATTTTATGAAGCGAACGTGGGTATCAAGCTTCAATGACGTGCACACAATAAGTTCAAACTAAAGGAAGAAGATTTTCGTAGTATTACAATAGTAAGAATAAGCTTCTTGTTTGGTTAGTAAATGGTAGCACTGAAAAAAAAAAAACAGTGAAAACACAAAAGGAAAGAAAATTTTTAGCTTAATTTTTGAAAAAAATAGATTAATATTAGAAAAATTTTAACTAAACTGTATTAGAAACGCTGATGTCACGCCCATTTCACAAACTAAGTAAATAACTGGCAGCAAAAAACTTTATTATTTAACGAATGTGTCATTTAAAATTTGAGCGCAAAGAAACAAATTCATTTGAATATAGTGATTTTTTTTCGTTATTAATTAACGATTTTCAATTAATAACTGAAAATTTTCGTATTATTAATTTTCATTTTCTTATGAAAATGTTTGCGTCATAATCAAATGAACAATTTTCGTTGGCCAATTTTAATGAAATTTTTTGCTTTGTGTGTACCCAGCAAAAAAATTTGGAAGTTTTTCCAAAGGCACAACATTAAAAGTCCACTTCCTAAAAATTTTCGCAAAGATGTTTCTTTTGTTTTTAAGCTATAAAGGAAGTTGCTTTTAATTAAATTTTACTTGTTTTTTTCACAATTTTTATGCAAAATCTCATTTTATAAAATTGCGAATTTTAAAAAATATTTGAAGTCAAATGTTTCAAACAAGCGTTAGAGTGCATTAAAAATCATAAAAAATTATACCAAATTATTTGATTTGCCCCAAAATATTACAATTTTTTTAATTCACATCCTAAACACTGAATTCTAATCACACCTTGAGAAGTGCAAATTCAGAGCAACGCTTGTTGAAATAGTGGACAATCCGTCTACGAACAAGGCCCATGTTAATAATTCATCGCTTCTGCGCCAATTTTTGCAACACTTCGGATCCAAAAAGATATTTTCAGATACTTTCTTGGCGCCCTTTTTTTTGCTGGGTAGTTCAAGCAAATTTATAAACTAATTCATTTTTTTCACCTTGTTAAGAAAATTTCGAAGTTTGAAGGAAAAAAGTTGGTGTGGAGTCTTAAAATTACAAAAATGTTTTTTAGTAGCAATACGAAGTTCAAGAAATTCTGATACTATTTTGTGGAGAAGCCGAATTAAGTTAATCTTTAGGCTTCAGTCTGTGTATACTTTTTGTCCATAAACCTAAAAATAGGATTAAATCGGCTTTAAGTGAAAATAATATGATTCATTTTTTTGAGTGCTAATGAGTTTTGGCGGCCATTTTTTTTACTTTTAGTTCATTTTTTTCAATGAGAGGATAATTTCGTAAATTGTTTTAAAAAAGTATTCCAAGTCATTAATGTTTCCTCCACTACAGTATATGCTTTACCTCAGTAGTTAAAGGTAAATAAACTGAGAGCAAAGTGGCCTTTCAATAAAATAGTTTGTAACAAGAAAACCTTGGCATGGAATGTGGAAGAAGGCATTAGTCGTGCGATCCCGACTGAGTTTTGGCAATTCCAGTTATAATCGTTATTTAATATAGTAATTTCTATTTATTGTACAGAGTAGCATAATAGCCCTGGGTATTGTGCACTCATCTGTTAAATCTATTTTAATAGGCGTCAAACTCGTTTTAATCATTTCGCCTAATATTTAGGTGTGATAAGTTGGCATAGAACAAGTTTCAAATATCAATGATTATTTCTCTAAAGTTGTAATTTTTATTAATTCACATTCGACAAATTATCGACTTACGATGTGGTCTCTTTGGCATTGGTTTTTACTTACAACTAGGTGAATAGGACTCAAGAATGGGCGTTTTTATTTGCTAAAGGTATAAATTCTCATTTATCATTATTAAATACAACAAAGCAAACAACGTCACTAGAACTTGCTCAAGTCTTACAAATTAGTATCACATTCCCTGAGCTCATGCACCATACACACAATACATATACACTGGCATATCAGTAATAAAGCAAGCAAACAACTCCTTCCTTGATAATTTATCTCATATGCAAATGTGGCCAAACAGCATTTTGGGGTTTTGTGTTTAATTTTTGTTGCCTTTGTCGTAATTCATAAGTCGGTAGTCCGTTGTCGTTTGTCGTCTTCGAACATCGTTGTCGTTGGCCTTTTTAACTACATCCGTATGGATAAGACAAGTAAGGAATAGGAAGGGACTTTTGCGCAAAGATTTGAAATGGCATTTAGTTAGAGTTTAGTCTAATTTTGTTCGTTGTTTTTTTTGTTATGCTTTCTATTGTCAAAAAGGTCCTAAGAACATCCAACAACACCACTAACCTAGATACGAACTGAAGGGGGACATTCAACACATACACACTTGGCATGTATTGAACAGCTACAGGACACTTCCATTTCATCGTATGCAACAGTGATACATCCATTGATAGTGGTAATCGTGACCATGCTGAGATCTTAATGTGTAAATATCAATTGTGAGAATTTTTCTTAGGGCCATACCATGTCAAGTCAAGAACTCTCAATTCCTACTGAATGTGAAAACTAACTATGCACTTACTCGCCATTCGACGATTTAGCTTGGACACATTCACCACAGAAACATTCTAAATCTATGCATGGATATTTGAATATGAATATGATAAAGTTAATACGAGGGCTACCGGATTAATGAATGTGAACAGCCGCATAAAATTTGATATTTTAAGAATACCATAAATATAGATTCAAAGACGAATTACACCTTAAAAGTTTCCTTATCTCAATGACTCACTACTTGGCAGCGGAATCAACAACAAACAATGAAGTTATTTCTGGATAATGGTAATTTTTTTTGCAGCGTAGATAAAGCAATAACAACAAAAATTGTGTTGAAGACATATTAACAGGTATGATAAAATATTCTAAGCTAGATCGACGTAACTCGTTTATTCTAACCCAAAGGCAAGTGTAGTCATTGTAGCAGTGAGTGCACTTTAATAGTTTGGTCTGGCTTTGATGAACTAGAAGTTTCGATGTCGAACTTTAAAGGTTTTTCAACGAAACTCATTCCTAGCATTTACTTTTGAAAACGCGATATGAAAATATGTCCAAATATATTGGTTACACCTCACTGAATGAAGACCCAATTAACTAGGAAATTTTGAAACATTGATTCTCAGTAGCAAAATGTGGCATTTTATAGCAAGAGAGTAAAGTGGCCACGTCTTATTCTCTTGCTAGTTTTTCTTACTCTGGATTATTTTGTACTGGAAAAGTTACGCGAAACAGACCTATTGGATAGAGATTGACTGACACTGCAACACAGAGTTTTATTTGAATTCAAAGATTTTGACTTTCCCTTAAGGATTTTGTATTGTTTCCGTGGCCAAAGATGGCCTGCTGCTTCAAAATAACGGCATTATTTTAAAGGAGCATACCGCAAAAAAACAAATTCTTATCCTCCCAAACGGAAATTTTAGACACAAAGTTCGTTTCTCGTTGCTTTTTCGCTGTAAGGAAGTGTATTTGGAAAGAAAAAAGTAATATAATTTTTTGTGATAAACGTTTATTCTTTTCCATGATGTAAAAACAATTTCATAAAGACTAACAAAAAAAAAAACATTGTTTTCTTGGCTAATTGCTTTTCCGCTCACATCGCAACGAGGTTTTTTTAGTTCGTAACACGCTTGTTTCCTGTAATACCAACAATGTAGAAGAAAATTATACCGATTTTATAAATTTAAAATTTTTTTTTTACGCTTTCGCCTGAACGGGAATCGAACCGCGGACCATGCACTTTGTAAGCCTAACACACTAACCACTGAAGCTATTGTAGCTGTTATGGTCATCAATAGATAATTATCCAAAATATAAGTTATATTTATTTATTGTATTATAGCATAGCTTGTGGCGCCCCACCGAACGCGAATAAGCAAAAGTTTATTTAACAGAAAACAAACATTTTAAGTTTGGACACGTGGAGCAGTGGTTGCTAACGTCCGAGTTGCATCCAAGGGTCGTGGGCTTCGATCCCTGCTTGACAAAGTTTTTTTACATATATTTCAGATATGCTTCGGAAGATTTCCGAAAAAATGTTTTGCAACATTACATTGTAGTATATTAAATTTTGATAACTGTAAAATGTGTGTTATTAAAGAGCGCTAAAGTCAGAAAAGAACAGTGGTTTTGATATAAATCGAAATGGCTGTGTTGTTGTTTCAAAATTAATTTTTTTTATTGAAAAAATAAAAATTTTTGTAACAAACGAATTTTTTTGGTTGAATAAAAGTTTAAAATTTTGAAGCAATTCAAAAAACTCTAACAAAAAGAAAACCGTTTTCGGTACAGCCGTTTTTTTCCAAAAACGTTTTTTTTTTTTCATTTGCGTGTTTTTAGCCCTTAAATCTAGGCTGTATAAAAATTAAAATTAGATAGACAGATTTATTTATTGGAATTTGCATTCTGTCTTTGGCGATGTATCTAAACAAGCTAATTCCACGTAAACGCAGCAAATTTAATTGAAATATCAGTTGAAAATTTCAAATTGTACACTACTTCAAAATTAGACAGGGTTTTCTTAATTTCAAAAAATGTTAAACCAAAAATACCAAAATTTTAAAAAGATGTTTGCCTACATTTGAAGTTTTTATCTCGTAATCAAAATATTCAATAATCCAAATAGTTTAAGAGAATATTTTTTAAATAAAAAAAATTGTCTTTACTTTATGGAAAATTTAGCTTAACTGATAGACTCACGATTTTAATGAAAATATGAAAATTTCAAAGAATCGTATCCTACGTGTTAGAAAGAAAGGACTATGAACTCTTTTTTAATTAAAAATTCTTATTTAAAAAAAAATCTCGCATAAAATTGTTTTTCATTGTAATGGGTGCGAATTCCAAGATGAATGACTGACCATTTTTGGTTGTCAAATATGGATCATAGACGAAAATATCACAATATATTTCTAAACATATTAATTGAATTTAACTAACATCACATTCAAAAAAAAAAACAATTAAATTTTTTAGAAGATTTGACTAAATTCGCTGATTTTGTTGATAGTTTTCCTTCCGATGAGGAATGTGGAATTTTCGAGACGATCGTCCATCTAACCAGCTTGCAGTGTACAGAGTGTTTGCTCTAACAATTTGACAAACATATTTTTTGAGGCGCACCGTAGTGCAATGGTATAGCCATGCCGCGCCTTGCATACACAAGGTGTGGGTTTCGGATTCCTGCTTCGACCTAACATAACACCAAAAAATCTTTTCAGCGGTGAACATTTCTGAGTGTTTTCAAAGCTTCTCTAAGTGGTTTCACTACAATGTGGAAACACCATTCGGACTCGCTGTAAATAGGCAGGTCCCTTGTCATTGAAGTTTAACATGGATCGAGCAGCACTCAGTGATAAAAGAGAAGTTCACCCAATGTGGTATCAAATGGAATAGTCTAAGTGAGGCGCTGAATACATCGGCGCTGGCACCTATAACTAACCTAAACATATTTTTCCCTCTGTTTAGTTAAAAACACTCTATAACCGAGGTTGTCTAATTTTAACCCATAAAGCTGACGTGGCAGTCGGCAGCAAACCTAATTTTTTTCAACTGATATCCTCCATATCCTCACTCAATAAAAAGTTTACTTGGATCCAAAGATTTTGACCTTACTTTAAGGATTTTGACATTGATTCTTTGGCTCGGAATGCGGCTTCTTATAAATAAAGACATTTTTTAGCGACCTATCTTGCTTTAAAATCTAGGACGCAATAAAAATTAAAATTAGGATATCAGATAAATCATTTATCAAATGTCATTCTCTTTTGGGGTTTATTAATACGGTAGTCACTGTACAAAAAAATGTCAGATTTTCTAAATTTATAAGCGGAGTAAAAAAACGTTTTCTCAATTCCAAACATAGCTTTAAACCAAAGACGCTAAATCCTCAAATCTTAGCCTATAATTGAAGCGGTTTTATCTTAAATCTAAAGTTTCAATATTTCAGTTAATTTAAGGACAATTTCTTTGAATCAAAAATGTGTTTCTTTACTTTAAAGATAAATTAGCCTTAGTTCAAAGACATGCGACTTCAAATTCACAAAGTTTGTGTCTTAAATTTAATGAATAAAATTTTTGAAGCAAAGATTATAAACTTTATTTTAATTAAAATTTAAAAAAAAAAAACTTTAACCTACAGTGGGTTAATCCAAATAGAAATTTAGCTAAAGTATGATTTCATCTGAAATTAAACAAAAAATTAAAAAGATGGGGAGACAGACAGTCTGAAAAAGGTTGAGGAAGCAATACGGACTCTATTGTTCAAATACTTTAGGTTTTTATTTTATTTTGTTTTTGGCATTGTTTATTTTCCACAGAATTATAATACATAGTCAGGGTGTATGGACAAAAGCCTATTTTTTCTTTCTGTACAATATTCAGTGACACTCACTGTATACCATTCTCTCACCAAACAAGACGTTCATATGTTTACAGGCCTAGTGAAGAGTTAATTTACTTAAAATTGGTTATTATTTAGCCATTTTGGTCCTAATCTATTACATTAAAACCGACAAACATGTGCACATTTGCTATGCTTGGGAAGAAGATGGATGGCTTCAAAATTTCTAAGAATTCATTTTTTAAGCATCCTCGCGCTTCCTGTTTAAATTTTAAGTAGAAGAAGTATATGTTTCAGTTCAGCTTGTTGCTTGTGTAAATATCTTGCTTGGGGATTATCAATGCAGATACAGACGATTAACAATAGCAAATGGTCTTGAATTGGCTTCAAAATGCTTGATTTAATTGGAGGGGGTTGGTTTTTTGATTTTTCATTCAAAATATGTCCACTTTCTGCTTTTCTAAATTACAGCCATTAAAAGAAACTTGCAAAAAAAAAGAAGATTATAATAAATCTGCTTTTGATTTTACAGTTAAACCTCTCAGAAATAACATTTATGGTAGCCGAAATTTTGCCCACATTTGGATATAAGAGTCTAATTATAATGACATAACATGGCAAAATGTTCACTTTTGGGAGCTGTCTGGTTTGCAGAGTGTCAAGTTTGAGAGGTTTTAATGTATTGTTACGAATGCTTACGACTGGATTACAGCTCTCTCCGCTAGGGGCTTATATTACGAGATATGATGATTTCGAATGTTCTCGCTAATTGGACCTACAACTTTCTAGATTTAAATTTTATTACTTATCTTGGTACGCACATATCTTATCGGGCTTATGTTCATTGTCTTGCATTCTAGATTCTATCGGGCGGTTATTTTACACGGTGATATTGGCCAACATACTTTTAGGGCTTATGCTTATTGTCTTGGCTATATCTAGTGCATCACTATCTGGTAGATGTCGTGCAGGCATAACATAAGTGATCATAAAATGGTCACTATTTACTACATATGTAATAACAATAAGTAAACAAAAGGGCATACTTTTAACAATGAATGATTGGAAAACTAGAACACAAAAGATGTTTTAGAAAGTCCTAGCAAATAAAGAAATGATCTAACAATTTATGACGGTAATTTATCGTTGAAATTTACAATTAACGGAAACTAATTTAAATAAAACTTAATCTAGAATTATCAT
>PGFW01028552.1:48814-61037 GCA_003123925.1 Haematobia irritans
GTAAGTTATGCGTCTCTAACAACATTGCAAAAATTGCGTCCGCCAACGGCGTTCCATAAATTACATATAGCCCCCATATAAACCGACATTCCCCCCGATTTGGCTTGCGGAGGGGATGCTTTCAGAGAAGTAAATTTCATGCGATCCGCGCTGAAATTTGCGCGTACATTGAGTGTTAGTCTATGGTCTCTAAACAACATGCAAAAAATTGTCCACATTGGTCCATAATTATATATTAAACCCCCCATATTAAACCGATCCCCCGATTGGCTTGCGGAGCACCGTCCTAATAGAAGCAACATTTCATCCGATCCGGCTGAAATTTCGTATATGGTCTCTAATGACCATGCAAAAAATTGCGCTCCACATCGCAAAGAGGGCCTCGGAGCCTCTTGGAGACAAAATTCATCTGATTCAGTTGATATTTGGTACGTGTTGTTAATATATGGCCTCAAAAAAACCTATGCAAAAATTGGTCGAAATCGGTTCAATAACTTATATATAGGCCCCTATAACACCGATTTCCCCAGATTTGACCTCCTGCTGCCTTTTTTGAGAAGCAAAATTCATCGATCTGGTTTGAAATTTTGGTACGCTGTGCAATCAGTATTATGATATTTTAACAACCATGCTAAAAGTGTACCATATCAGTTCACATCATACTACGCTCACCAAAAATTCCTTCTGTAACATATTACTCCAAAACATATTCTTGCCTTCAAGCATATACATTTTTGGGTTTGCCCAAACATTTTAATGTTTGATCTCTTCTAATAGATAATATGTTTGTGAAAGCCAGTATTGCGTCTAACAATATGAGTTTGGGTGGTCTAAGTTCCAAACATTTTATACTTTTGATCCCAAATTCAAATAATGTTGTTCTACCAAACGGCAACAATATGTTCATTATCGTGACATTAATATGTTGGAAGCAGTTTTGCGCCAATAAATATTATAGCTTAAAAATTCACAATATGTCCAAAATTATTTAGTTTTATTTATGATATTTACAGATCATAGATGAATTAGGAAAATAAACACGTAATATAGTGTGCTACAACATAAGGTTTTCGACCTGAGATGCTCAAAATTTTGTTTCTGCCAATGTATATTACCCCACATCTTTACTCACTTCCACGACATTTTTAGTTCTTAGCACCTTTTTCTGTAATACAAACATTGTTAGAAGAGAATTATTCAATTTTATGATTTTTTTTTATATTTAATTTTACCTTTTTGCCGGACGGGGATTCGCAACCGCCAGACCATCACAGTTTGTAAGGATCAAAGAAGTAGCTGATCAATGTGCCCAAGGAAAAATACAAATGTTAATTTTTTAATTAACAAGCAACAACCACAACTTAAGTTCTAATATCAGCGTCCCTGTTAATGTAGCCGCTCCAGAGCTACTAAACACATTTACTGTTGTATAGGCTATTTCTAAATTATATATATGTTTGCATCCAAGCATATTATATTTACAAACATTTTATGCTCCCAAACATAATATGTTGCTGAGCATATTCTAACATATATGTCCCAAACATGTTTATGCTAGTTTTATGAACATTTATTATGCGCTTGCAACTTCCAAAAATATTGTAAAAATTTGTGTATCCAAACATATAATGTTTATAGCCAAACATATGGAAAAAACAGTCTTTTTTCATCCGTGTATAATAGCCCCCATATAACGATTCCCGCAGATTTGGTTTTGGAGCCCTCTTGGAGGAGCAAATTTCATCGAGTTGAAATTTGGGTACAATCTGTGCTAGTATATGACCGTTAACAACCATGCCTAACTAGGTCCATATTTCGAGTCTATATTATATATAGGCCCTCAGATAAATCCGATCCCAATTCACACAAAAATTGGTTCCAGATAAAGTTCATAATTCTATATACGCCACATATAGCGGCCCCCAGTATTTTCAATTTTTCCATTGCGGATCGTAATTATTTTGCCAGGACTTACCTATACATTACCTTTTTTGCTCTTACCGTTTCTAATTATTACCACGTACTGGACTGTAACTCACAATTTAGAAAAGAAGTTTTAAGATAACCACAAAACCCAAGTAATTCGATTCGTGGATGACCAGTCTTTCGTAGAAGTTTCTACGCCAATCCATGGTGGAGGGTAACATAAGATTTGGCTCTGCCGAACTTACGGCCGTATATACTTGCTTCACCTTTAATCTTCATGCCAAAATTAAATGGACTTCGATCATTTGAGATGCCTATGGATATTGCAATTTCACTCACTTTTATTCGTCGACTCATTTAATACCAGTATCATGCACTTTGTGTTGATTTTGCTGTTATTGCGACGTCTCACTACTGGTTCATCTTCAATGCTTGTACGACGCACCATAACCAGAGTGTTTTAAGTTTCAGCAACACAATTTTTTACTGCTTGCATATGGAGGAGCACTTTTACCTAACACATTCACCATAATCATTATGAATTTCTTGTCCCGATAAACTTTTTTATGTAAATATTAATTGACAGCACGCATTTCTAATTTTTCCATTGCTAAAACAATTGCAGGATACGTCTTTTTTGAACACCTGCGGTCTATGTCAAGGCGTTGCCAGATCGAAACAAAAATTTAACTTATGTGTTCATAACAGAGATGGAAGTCTTCCAAAACACTTAACATTTTATTTACCCTCCACCATAGGATGGGCTATATTAACTTTGTCAAAATTCCGTTGTAACACAATCGAAATATTGCTCTAAGACCCCATAAAGTTATATATAATCTGGCGTCGTGCGTGCAATCATGAGTCGGATCTAAGCATGTCGTCGTCCGTCCGTCTGTCCGTCCGTCCGTCTGTCCGGCTGCTCGTCGGCGTCTGTGGAAAATCACGCTAACTTCCGAACGAAAACAAGCTATCGACTTGAAACTTGGCAAAGTTAGCTGCTTATTGATGTAGTCGGATGGTATTGAAAAAATGGGCCATATCGGACCACGTTTACGTATAGCCCCCATATAAACCGATCCCAAATTTGGCTTGCGGGGAGCCTCCCGGGAGCAGCAAAAATTCATCCGATCCGGTTGCAATTTGGATATGTTGGTCTTAGTATACGGTCTTCTAAACAACCATTGCAAAAATTGCCGTCCATATCGGTCCAATAATTATATATAGGCTCCCCATATAAAACCGGATCCCCAGATTTGACCTCCGGAGACTTCTCTGGGAGGGCGAAATTCATCCGATTCCGATTGAAATTGGTACCTGATGTAGTATATGGTCATCTAACAACCATGCCAAAAATTGGTCCATATCGGTCCATAATATATATATAGCCCCATATAAATCGATCCCAGATTTGCACCTCCGCGAGACTTGTGGAGGGGCAAATTCATCCATCCGGGTTGAAATTGGTACCTGATGTTTAGTATACGGCCTCTAACAACCATGCAAAAATTGGTCCATATCGTCCATTAATATATATACTACCCATATAAAACCTGATCCCCAGATTTGACCACCGGAGCCTCTTGAAGGAGCAAAATTCATCCGATCCGGTTGAAATTTATAGTACGATGTCTTAAGTATACGGTTTTTAACAACCATGCAAATAATTGGTCCATATCGGTCATTACCTCATGCAAAAATTGGTCCATACTCGCGTCCATATTATATATAGCTCCATAAAAACCATCCCCAGATTTGACCACCGGAGCCTCTTGGAGGAGCCAAAATTTCATCCGATTCGGTTGAAATTTAGTACGTGCGTCTTTAGTATACGGTTTTTAAACAACGCGCATGAGACCGATTTGGTGAATAAAAAATGAGACAAAACCATAAAACAAGACATATCTAACCGCACTACAACTATCATCACCCGTGTTGTCCTTACGGCATAAGGGAAAGTCTCTATCGTTAATGGAACTCTTTGGCTATCTTTTTTGCTGCTGCATGCTGGGCAGAATTATGAAAAAATTAGGGAAAGAGGCTTTAACTAGGATGGGATCGCTATATTTATTAAGGCCAAAAGAGTGGTCCTTAACTTATACATTATTTCATAACATAATTTAAAACATTTTAATTGCAGTTTTAATATTAAGCCATCATTTCCATCGGAGAAAATTAGTGCTTCACAAGTAAAAATAAGTGAATTTAGAAGTCTACTTCTTTTGAGGATATAGTTGACTTGGTACCAATCCAGAAGAAAACAACTGGACTTAATCAATAACGAAGGAAGGAAGGATAGATGCGGACTGGAAACAACAACCAGAACTAATAAGGAAAATCAACACTTTTCGATTTGAGGTCTTCATATTTACTTTAAGGGCAAGAAATTATTTTGATTTTTCTATTGCACATACAATGCATCTAATGAAATGAAAATGCAACCATTTCAAATATTTTTCAAACTCGCTCAAATGGAAAATAATTGCTGAAGTTGTAATATAGCAAGTAACCTAAACGTTGCTTCAGTTTTAGAGATAAAACAAAGAAATTCAATTTCTTATCGCATCTTCTTAAAAATACAATCAACCAACGCCCCACCTCTAGGACAACTTCACCTAGACTGCAATTTAATTTTACACATTGATCTGTTCTCAAAATGAAAACTTCTACAATAAGTAAATACGAAAGAATAAAATATTTCGGAAAATAATATGGAGAGGTATGTTATAGGGCAAGGACATTCCTTGTCCGTCATCAATACGCTTTCAATGTTGTTTCATTGCTGTCCTGTGTCCACTCTTAAGATTTACAAATATTTGCAATCACATGACTATCATTACTGTTGACATTTTAAACATTTCCTCCATTTGTATTCCCATGGAGACCATGATGCACATGAATGAATTCATTCATTTTTTTTTCTTGTTTTGCTATGGAATTCATCTGACATCAATACATAGACACACTTGACAACGATCTTTAAGGAAATCTGGGGGAAAATTAAGGAAATCATATAGAGATGCATTCCTAACAGCGGCAGCATTGTCATCAATAACAACGTAGACACAGGAGGTAGGTCGCATGCACAATATACAGGCAAACTATGTTTTTTCTCTTCTGCGTCTTCTTAGTAACGGAAAAGAGATATTACAATTTGAAGAGGAAGTTGCACTCATTCTTATATGGAAGGATACGGTCAAGAGGATACCTTAAGCAAAACGGACATGACGGTGCAAACTGACACAAGAGAATACATTGTGTATCTTCAAGACTACTTTGGGGTGGCGGGGGAGGTGGAGTTTGTTCCTGTCCGTAGTTGATTGAGAGCGATAGTATCATCATCATTTCATTCAACGGAAGAAGGAAATAAAAATCATTTGATTTGCTTTCCTTTGTGTGACTTGCTCAAGCTCATCATCATTGCGGAGAGGCACCAACAATCGCATGCCGACACATAGGATAACGAAACGGAATAGAAAGGACATAGCCAATGTAATATTGTAACAATTGAACAATGGCCAACTTCCAAGATGTATGACTGTTTAAGAAAAATATGCTCTCAATCAATTTCAGACATCGAAATTGATAACCACTCCACACGAAACCTCTGCACACTCACATTGTCTTCACTCCATGGATGGTGTCAATAAGGACGTTTCTCGTGTTTGTCGAATATACAGGGAGGAGTTTTGGCCTTTGCCGAAGATAACGTTTGGATTTAGGTGATATTTCCTTCGTCCAGTTGCTAGTAAATCATCAATAACTTATGCGGTCTGTAAATGACATCGAACTGCCTACAAGCTCATACTGACATATTTGTATGTTTGTTTTCGTTCTTTTTTTTTTTTTTGGTTTGGTTCAAATCAACCATCAAGCAACATTATCATTGTTCAACCACTAACTCTGGATTTTTGTCTGTTTGTGCTTCTGGCTGTTTTCCTTTTCATTCTCCCAGTTTTCAGTGGTTTTATAACCCGCCGATGTTTTTTCCTCCAACGGAAATTTTGTCTTTTTCACAGATTCTATTGTTTTTAGCCATCTCTGCATTGCCTATCATTCGATAGCTGAAAATATGAATGCGTAGTGGTGATAAATGTGGGTGGAGGGATGTTGGTGTGCAATGAATCTGTGTATGAAGCTCTAAGATAGACGTGCCAGAGGAAAGCGTGTTTCTGCTAATCTAACTGTGATTCATAATTCAATTCCATGAATTTTGTCCACCATCGGACAATTTGTGCGCGTGCAGCTGTCTATGAACGTGATTTACTTCAATATTCCATTAGAATTATTCTCAAAATTTTGGAACGAACACAAAGAAACTCTACATCCAATGCTCTCTTACATGAGTATGTCAGACCACAGCGCTGCAATGGACGAAGAGTTCAAGTCCATGTTTTATGATATTTGTCGCACAAATCAAATATATGTGGAAAGATATGCATAGACTATCATCCTGGGAAGAAATACTTATGTAGAAAAACATATTCGCAAAGACAACATATCATATCTGGATATTTTTGCAAGATATATGCTTATAAAAGTTTCATTGAAATGCTAGTTAAACATGTGCCACAATGTTAAAATTAGTGAGCGAATTTGATCATTTGGGCCAATTTTTAGAAATTCTTGACGGTAGCGTTGGTAACCAGGTATTCATATAACGTGGGTATTGAGATAACGTGTTTGGTCGGTTCAATAATACGCAGTCACCTGAGTTCATGTGTACCTCTAGAGCTTCTCACTGGAATTTCCGTACTAAACTCTGCAATGTCAATGCCTTTCTTAAATTACGAGCTGTTCTAGTGGACGCCAAAGGCTTCCAAAGTTCCGCTTTGTTTATCCTGCCAAGAACTTCTTCCAGCAGATCTTCTTAATATTCATCTTTTTATACCACACGATAGCAGAATTGGTTTGGAACTCCAACCACCCATAACTTTTGCTAGTACTCTCATATATTTATACTGATTATTTACATCAATCAGAAAACTGTGTTCTCTAGAAAACTTCCCAACTTTGTTAAAAATCATATGTAGAAGCTTACACGCTCACAAAAAATCCTTCTGTAAACATATACTCGCAAACATTATTCTTGCCTTCAAGCTATATACATTTTTGGGTCTTGCCCAAACAGTTTATATGTTTGATCTCTTCAATATAATATATGTTTGAAAGCGCAGTATTGGTCTAGACAATATATTGGTTTGGGTGGTCTAAGGGTTGCGCAAAGCATTGTGTATTTTTGGCATCGGCAAATTCAAATAATGTTGTCTTCCAAGACGGACGAACAATACTGTTCATGTATATGATACATATAATATGTTTGGAAGGCAGATTTTTGCGGCCAAATTGATTATATGCCTTAAAAAGAATTCTGGCAAAATTTTGTTTAATATTTATGATATTTACAATCATAGATGGAATTAGGAATAAATAACAGGTAATATAGGTGCTGAGCACATGAAGGTTTTCGGACCTGAGATGCTCAACAATTTTGTTTCTGCCGCAATTGTATATTCGGGCCCCACATCTTTCTCACTTATCCACGAGATTTTTTTTAGTTCTTTAGGCACGTTTTTCTGTAATCAACATGTGTAGAAGAGAATTATGTGCAATTGTATGATTTTCATTTATGTTTATATTTTACACTTTTGCCGGACCGGGGATGTCGAACGCTGCGGAGCCAACACAGTTTGTTAAGGCATCAAGAGAAGGTGGGCTGATCAATTGGCCGCAAGGAAAAATAAAATGTTATATTTTGTAAATAACACAGCAACAACGCACGAAACTTGAATTCAATATCGCGTGCCCTGTTAAATTAGCCGCTTCCAGAAGCTACTAAACACATTATATGTTGTAATAGGCGTATTTCTAAATTATATATAGTGTTTGCATCCAGCATATTATATTAGACAAACATTTTATGTCCCAACCATAATATGTTCTGAGGCATTCTAACATATACAGTGTCCGCAAAACATGGTTATGTGCTAGTGTTATTGAACATTATATGGCTTGGGCACTGCAAAAAATATTAGTGTTTAAAAATTTGTGTTCGCAAACATATAGATGTTATAGCAAACCATAGTGGAACAGTCTTTTTCATCGCGGTGTACTTTTAAATTCATACGTAGAGTTTTTAAAATTTAGAACTCATAGTCTTTTAAGGTTACGCGAATGGGTATAGATTCTCACCCTGTTAAAGGATCATCTGCAGAATTCACGTTGAGTTTACTCTAAAACAAGATTATTGGATCCAAAGATATTGGACTTCCTTTTTAAGATTGTTGGTATTAATGCCGAGCATGGCCCCTTCTTTAATAATAAAGAGACTTTTTTAGGCTAACTATGCTGCCTTTATAATCGTTGGATGCAATAAATTTAAAATTATGATGCAGATCTGCTATTATCAAAATTTTCATTCTCTTTTTCGCGTAAGAATAAACAAACACAGACTATTCACGTACAAACAAATGCTAGTTTAAAAATCCGAAATATTTATAGCGGACACCTCAAAGTAAAAATGTTTTTCTTAATTAAAAAAAAAGAAAAGAAAAAAAACTTTTAAACGGCAAATATGCCTAGAATCTGCAAGAAAAGTCTTAGCCTATATTTGAAGTTTTAGTATAAGGACGATTTATTTGCAATTAAAAATGGCGTTCTTTATTTTAAAACGAGAATTGGCCTTAGTTCTGCAAAGACGAGCGACTTTAACCGTAGGGAACGCAAATTTTCCAAAATTGTATCTCTAAATTTAATGAACAAAAAAAATTTTGAGCAAAGATTATAGACACTTTATTTTAATTAAAATTTCATTATTTCAAAGAAATTTGTCCTCAATATTTTGTAAATTGCGCATCCTAAAATTCAAAAAACAAAAAAAAATAATAATAAAAATTTGGCTTCTCATCTAGTGATCAACCTATGTTATTTGAGAAGTTTCCAATATGTTATTGGGACCTGTTGCTCTGAAATTGAAATATCGAACTATGCGGCTTCCCTCACATTTCTTCTTCGAGATGTTGTTAACTGTTGGTTTAAGAAAAACGCACCGACTATCAGAGAAGGAACCACAGCTTGTCAAGTCTTCTATAGAGTGGTAACAGCATTGACTTTAGACAATAATAATGATATTAGATACAGATTAACTGCATCTCATGATTTTTTTTTCCTTGTTTCCGTGTGCTATTGGAATATTCATCTGAATCAATACATAGACACCTTGACAACGATCTTTAAGGAAATCATGGGGGAAAATTAAGGAAAATCATATAGAGTATGCATTCCTAACAGGCGGCAGCATTGTCTCATGCAATAACAAACGTAGAACAACAGGAGGTAGGTCGCAATGGCGATACAATATACAGGCAAAACTTGTTTTTTTCTGCTTGCTGCGTCTTCTTACGTAACATGGAAAAGAGATATTACAATTTGAATGAGGAAGTTGCAACTTCATTCTTATATGGAAGCGATAAGCGGTCAAGAAGATACCTTAAGCAAAACGCGGACACATTGACGTGTGCAACTGAGCACAAGAGAAATCAGCATTTGTGTATCTTCAAGACTACTTTGTGGGGTGGCGGGGTGAGGTGGAATGTTTGATTCCCTGTCCGTAGTGTGATTGAGAGGCGATAGTATCATCATCATTTCATTCAACGGAAGAAGGAAATAAAAATCATTTGATTTGCTTTCCTTTGTGTGACTTGCTCAAGCTCATCAATCATTGCGGAGAGGCACCAACAATCCGCATGCCGACACAAATAGATAACGGAACGGAATAGAAAGGACATAGCCAATGTAAATATTGTGAACAATTGAACAATGGCCACTTCCAAGAGGTAATGAGTTTTAAAGAAAAATATGCTCTCAATCAATTTCAGACCGGTCGAAATTGATAACCACTCCACACGAAACTTCTGCACACTCACATTGTCTTCACTCCCCATGGATGTTGTCAATATAGGACGTTTCTCGTGTTTGTCGAATATACAGGGGAGGGAGTTTGGCTTTTGCCGAAAGATAAGTTTGGATTTAGGTGATATTTCCTTCGTCCAGTTGTAGTAAATCATCAATAACTTATGCGTTTGTCTGTAATCAGCATCGAACTGCCTACAAGCTCATACTGACATTTTGATGTTTGTTCTTCTTTTTTTTTTTGGTTTGGTTCAAATCAACCATCAAAGCAACATTATCATGTGTTCAACCACTAACTCTGGATTTTTGTCTGTTTGTGCTTCTGGCTGTTTTCCTTTTCATCTCCCCAGTTTTCATGGTTTTATACCCCCATGTTTTTTCCTCCAACGAAATTTTGTCTTTTTCACAGATTCTATTGTTTTTAGCCATCTCTGCATTGCCTAATCATCGATACTGAAAAATATGAATGCGTGAGTGGTGATAAATGTGGGTGGAAGTGAATGTTGGTGTTGCGAGTGAATCTGTGTATGAAGCTCTAAATCAGACGTGCCAGAGGAAAGCGTGTTTTGCTAATGCTAACTGTGATTCTAATTCAATTCGCATGAATTTTGTCCACCATCGGCAATTTGTGCGCGTGCAGCTGTCTATGAACGTGATTTACTTCAATATTCCATTAGAATTATTCTCAAAATTTTGGAACGAACACAAAGAACTCTACATCCAATGCTCTTACATGAGTATGTCAGACCACAGCGCTGCAATGGACGAAGAGTTCAAGTCCATGTTTTATGATATTTGTCGCAAATCAAATATATGTGGAAGATATGCATAGACTATCATCCTGGGAAGAAATACTTATGTAGAAAACATATTCGCAAAGACAACATATCATATCTGGATATTTTTGCAATGTATGCTTATAAAAGTTTCATTGAAATGCTAGTTAAACATGTGCCACAATGTTAAAATTAGTGAGCGAATTTGATCATTTGGGCCAATTTTTAGAAACTCTTGACGGTAGCGTTGGTAACCAAGGTATTCATATAACGTGGTATTGAGATAACGTGTTTGGTCGTTAATAATACGCAGTCACCTGAGTTCATGTGTACCTCTAGAGCTTCTCCACTGGAATTCTGTACTAAACTCTGCAATGTCAATGCCTTTCTTAAATTACGAGCTGTTCTAGGTGACGCCAAAGGCTTCCAAAGTTCCGTCTTGTTTATCTGCCAAGAACTTCTTCCAGCAGATCTTCTTAATATTTCATCTTTTTATACCACACGATAGCAGAATTGGTTTGGAACTCCAACCACCCATAACTTTTGCTAGTACTCTCATATATTTATACTGATTATTTAAATCAATCAGAAAACTTGTTCTCTGAAAACTTCCCACTTTGTTAAAATCATATGTAGAAGCCACTTTTAAAATCATACGTAGAGTTTTTAAATTAGAACTCATAGATCTTTTAAGGTTACGAAGGTATAGATTCACCTGTAAAGGATCATCTCAGAACTCACGTGAGTATACTCAAAACAAAGATTAATTGGATCCAAAGATATTGACTTTCCTTTAAGAATTTTGGTATTAATTCCGAGCCTAATATGCCCCTTCTTTAAAATAAAGACATTTTTTAGCTAACTATCTGACTTTAAATCTTGGATCAATAAATTTAAAATTATGATGCAGATCTCATTTATCAAATTTTCATTCTCTTTTCGCGGTAGAATAAAAAAACTATTCACGTACAAACAAATGCTAGTTTAAAAATCCAAATTAGAGGCGACCACCTCAAAGTAAAAATGTTTCTTAAAATTCAAAAAAAAACTTTAAACCAAAGATGCTAAATCCTCAAAAAAGTCTTAGCCTATATTCGAAGTTTTAGTATTAAGGACGATTTATTTGAATTAAAAATGCGTTTCTTTATTTTAAAGAGAATTTGCCTTAGTTCAAAGACAAGCGACTTTAACCGAGGGACGCAAATTTCCAAAATTTGTATCCTAAATTTAATGAAAAAAATTTTGAAGCAAAGATTATAGACTTTATTTTAATTAAAATTTCATTATTTCAAAGAAATTTGTCCTCAATATTTTGTAAATTGCGCATCCTAAAAATTCAACAAAAAAAAAATAAAAATTGGCTTCTCATCTAGTGACAACCTATGTTATTGAGAAGTTTCAATATGTTATTGGGACCTGTTGCTCTGATAATGAAATATCGAACTATGCGGCTTCCTCACCACATTTTCTTCGAGATGTTGTTACTGTTGGTTTAAAAAAACGCACCGACTATCAGAGAAGGAACCCAGCTTGTCAAGTCTTCTATAGGTGGTAAGAAGATTTCTGATTAATATCATTTTACTTCTAAAGATGCTGCTTGATTTGCTTGA
>PGFW01028552.1:77470-91022 GCA_003123925.1 Haematobia irritans
ACAAACGTGTTAGTCTGAGTGTTTTCTGCAACGTAACTCATACATAGACGCAGATTGGCTACTATACTACTTCCTTAAACAAATATAAGCTATGAAATTTATTTTCCATAAAAATATTCTCAATTTGGTGAATTCTGTCGGAAACTGGGAACCGTTTTGATACCCTCATAAGAATAACAAAACGTTCAGCATCAGCTGCAAATAATTTAAGTTGCAGAAGGATACTTGTAAAATGTTAATTCCTTTTTTGCTTTAGCATTTTTGTGCTCTTCTTCCGACATAAAGTCCATTTCTCTTATTTTTTTATGATAGCATGTCAGTAATGTTCTTCTCCTCTTGTGTTTTTTTTTTTTCTTTTGCAATGAAACTACTCGATGCTGCTGCTAAAAGTCCAGTATTCGGGTTGAAAAGATGTCTAATATGAATATCCGCTATGTTTGGTTAGAGTCTCGCCACCATTCGCTCCCTATTTTCTCTCTTTTCAGTATATAAGAATTTGTGATAGCGACGCACCCACACAGTGACAGAAGTTACAGCATGAATACCATGCATGTTTCAGAATAACGGCGACTGTATCAAGTATTCAATACTCCTTGTGAGGCATGTTGCCCCCTGTGATTATTACATTGACAATGAATGCGAAACGGGATGGGGGAGGGGATATCAAAAGGAACTACCAAGAAGCAAAAATGAAATGTTTTCATTCCAGCAATGATTGTAGAGCAAGAAGAAACCATGTCATCTCTTTTCCCACACAATCCGAGAAGGAAGTCTGGGAACACTTGCAACTTTCATAACCCTTACATGTACATAAACGAACCAGTATGCACACAAATCCACTTGCATTCTTGGTTTTGTGTTTATTGCCTTCATTTATAGCAAATACTTCAGAATTACAAAATATTACGAAGTATTTCCGGTTCTATTGCGACATTCAACAGGAAATGTTTTTTGGACAGAATCTGGTAAAGAGCTCTGTGGTTTTTATGATGTTCGTGTTCTCTACGAGTAATGTTCAAACTTCTCTTCGCTGCATTAATCATAATGTTTGTTCATGAGAATTTAATTTCTCTGTTGATATATCAAAATATGGATAAAAATGGAGCTTTCTGGAAAAATAACCACAATTGGATCTCGTTAACATCTCACCTCGAAGTGTCCTGAAGATATACTATTTTGTAAAGAAGGGACTTAAATTCGGGCGGGATCAACTCTATATTTTGCTAACAATCCTTTCTGAATTAGTGGTATTCTGTCCACATTTAAGAATATTTTTGTACACAGTAGACGGAGGCTGGTTTATACCGCACCGAAAAAAAGTGAACTGTTTTATAGGAAGAATGAACTACCACGCACGAAAATTTAACTAAATTTTACTCCACATTTTGAGATTTCCACAAAGCGTTGTTAAAACCAGGAATTTTTAATGCCCTGTTGTACTTTTTAACTGCAGTTCACGAAATTACCTCCTCTCATAGAAGAAAAAATTAACTAAAAGTAAAGAAGAAAATCATTGGCGCCAAATCATGACCATTTTAACCATACAGTAGTTTATTCTTACTATTTTTGGGAATCGTACAGAAAATTTTAATTTGTTTTAGTTCATATTGGACTTATGTGTACGGTCATTGAACTTTATACTCACGTTTAGTTCATAAATTGTTGAAACATACTTAAAAAAGTAAGATTTCATTAAACTGTGGAAAATTTCAATAAAAATAATAAAATTTAACTACAAGCAAATAATTTTTTTCGAATAAAAATAAGTTAAATTTAGCGTTAGTTTAACTACGGAAATTTTTTCTGTCCGGGCCCACACCCTTCAAAAAAATCGCTTCTGTAACATATACCCCAAACACATTTTGCTTCAAGCATATATATTTTCAGGATTGGTCCACGCAAAATATTGTTTGTATTATTGAAACATATTATGTTTCATCTTAGGGCATACACTGGTAGTAAAAAATTTTAGTAAAATTTTCTTTGTGTGGACATATTTTTAAGGCGCCAATTGGTTACTTACATTATTTTACTTGCAGCATACTCTCTAGGTCTCTCTTTCTAAACACATATATGTTTATAGGCTATTTCCAAATTAATATATGTTTGCATCTAAGCATATTATATTTACAAACATTTTATGTCCCAAACATAATATGTTCTAACATATTAACTTATATGTCCCAAACATGTTATGCTACTTTATGAACATTATATGCTTCCACTTAAAAATATTGAGTTAAAAAATTTGAGTTCCAAATATATAATTTCTACACCCAAACATATGAATCGTCCGTGCATCGTCTTTTTTGTCCGTGCATATACTGCAGTATTAAGAAGTATGTATGTATTTCAGAACCAAAGTAAGAACTGTATTCTTTCGCTCTAGAGGCAAAAGTGAAGTTAATGCGTGAATGGTCATGGCCACATTGTGGGATTTTAAAACTAATATTTCTACTTATCCATTACAAATGCAATTATGGTTATCCTCAAAACGTATGATTGAATTTATAACAATTAATTATATCTAATAAGATTTTATCAAATTTTACATTTGTTTGAAGTCATATTTTTCATGCAACACTATGTGAATAGAGTTAAACTTGCATTAAGAACGAATTCAATTTCAATTCGAATGGATATAATTCTACCGTAATTATTTAGAATAGGGATGTATTCTTTTTACTCTGCGTATCAGCAAATGAAAACATACGCTAAACTTTTTGATGATTCATAACTGCATGGAAAAATAGGTATAGCAATTTTGACTTTATATTTCAACGTTTTCAAGTGTTGGAAAAACCATCTGTAGATTCTGCACGAAAGTTGCGATTACAGTCATATGGTCGAAAATGGTTGCATACAGCATGACTGATATGTATTGCAACCATGTTCAGGTTGCTATCACTTCTAAACCACTCGTCTGACAGCTGAAATATTTATTTCAGTGACAATTCATTTTATTGTTTACGGAACAATGCACAGAGAACGGAGACTTCTTAATTGGCAACTCAACTTAAATTCTATAGTTTGTAAAGTTTAAGATATAAATTCTACAAATTTTCAATAGTTTTTGATGTAACCAAATTCTAGGAACCAACCTCGTCATCATCATTTTAACCTCCGTTTCATCGTACCACCATCAAATCCACGACTTTGCAGTGAAACAAACACGGAATACCTCAGGATTAAAATATCAGGAAAAACACGTCACAGATCTGCTTGAATTGAATTTTAAGGACTTCAAAATATAGTTACCCAAGGCAAAAGTTTTCTCCATAATGAGTGTGTCTGCGCATATCGTGTGTTCGAATGCCGGTAAATGGATGAATTTCCTCTAAGGGAGCAAAGCTCTTTACTGTGAGTATAAAAAACTGATTTTTATGCCGAACGTGCAGACAATTCGTATAAGTTGGCTTTGCATTGCATTTCACAATGCCCAGAAAATTAAGGATAGTTTTGAGTCAAAAGACAGATTAAGACTTTAATATGGTCTTACAACTTTTCCCTAGAGTCGCTTTGAACGCCTAGCAGGTCATTAATATTCAGTCAAATTTCTTTAATAGAAGAACCCTTTGATAATGCTCACAAAAGTTTGCTCTCCCACATACCTTCAAATGTCTTCCGATTCTTGGTAAATATTTCTTCTTATTTCTATGATCATTTATTTTCACTAATTGGCAAAAGCACGTTATGCTTTCGTTGTCCTTATGGACAATTCCATCGAATTTCTGTTGGTAATTGACCCAGATGAACAATACCAGAGCAATTTATATTCGAAAAGACTGACGAAGGACGTGGAATGTGTTAATATTTTATTCATGGCACATAGACGAATGATAATGATGCCATTTCGAAAGTAACTTCCTGCCATGTCTTTCAACGTCAACGTGAACGCCAACTAAAACTACTGCTGGCATTGGCAAAGTGAATGTAGACCACAGGCTTTGTGGCAAGCTTCTTCGCACTTCCTTTTCCTGGCGTTACTGTTTCCTGAAGTTTCGTCACTGAGGACCATGAAATCCTTTTGCTCTTTTATTCAAAGTTGTCGCACGCACGACGCTGTGCATACAGGAGTAAGAGTACCTATGGTAGGCTATACCGAGAAGTATTGCTTGCTCTAGACGCCCTATCTGTTTATTTCCCACTTTTGCTATTGTGCTATACCTAATGGAAATTTACAGCCAATTGATTCAATTCTCTTATCTATATTTCTTTGATTTTACATAGAAAATACTTTTAGTATGCCTTTTTGGTCATTCTTGCTTCGACTTTTGTTTTACTTCTGACCGCCTCATCCGCTTGGCCCAATGATGTAGGGTAAATAGTGTGTGGGAGTTTCTATTGACTCTTATGGCTTATGTCTCCTTCTTTTTCTATGGTTGACATTCTTTTTTTTTTGTCGGTTTGTTCTTGAATGGACTTGGGTTTGTTCTTTTTTATTTTCTTCTTTTTTTTCAATGTTATTTTTCTATTATGAGCTTTGACTGTCCCATATAGGTGGTTTGGCTCTATGTCCAATACACACAGATTCTATAGTCCTCAGCAGTGAACTGAGCAAATTGAAAGGCCTTTGTCAAGGCACTAAACAAGCATAATTGTTACGGCATGGTTACAAAATAAATTCAACTGAAAGTCAAATTTGTCTGCACTCATCACAAAGAGTTCCTCGTAATAATCATTATGTTCTTATCAAAAATGTATCTAAAATAAGAATTATACAAAAATTAAAATGCTTGTCTTAATTTTTGTATAATCTCTTGATATTAAAATCTTATTCACATTACCAAGATTTACTGAAATACTGTTATTAAAATTATTTATGAACTATTGGAAAAGTCCATTCACAGTGAACAGAAAACATGTATTGTCAGGCGTGAGTATATTTAGTGGCAAATAAGAGCTATGAGGACCCAGGGTCGAATCCCGTATCGGACAATTTTAATTAATATTACAATTTTTTATATTAAAATTTTTCTAATTTTTTAGATATTTACATACTAAAAAATGGGGAATATTATTCAAACATTTCATTGCGTTACTGTCGTTCACGATTTTGGAACGTAATTTCTCTATTATTGTAAGTAGTTTAACCGTAACGACTCTTGTCATTGAGCAAACATCAGAGACCTGCAGCCGTTGGTTTTTTTCGTATTGCAATCATACCCACAAGTGTTGGTGGCAGTGAGTAAGACACCACCCTTCAGTTCTTGGGACTGGTCCCAAACCGGTCGATTCACCTGTCCTTTATAGCCGGTACAGGTCCTTTAACTGGTTAGGTGACCGGTGAAATTAACATGGGGTTGTCATAGGAAGGGTCAATTGACCCCCACCTACAATCAATACAAACCAATCCTTTAACCGGTTGTTTTCAACCCACCAATTAACCAGTTCAAATAGACATGTTAGAGAGACAGTTCTAAAAAAACAAATTTTCCACCAATTTTACTTCTATATTTCTATCAATGTTTTTTTTTTTTATTTGTCTTATGTTATTTTATCTAATTTTTACAATTGCAAAAACTTTTTCGCTCCGGCCAGGTTTTGAACCTGGGTTTACTGGCAGCATAACAAAACGCCTTAACGCATTCAGCCACAAACGCCATTGAACACCCAGCGTTGAAACGTCAATTTAAATGTTTGTGATATTGGTAGAAAATGAACAAATGTAGGGAAAATATAACTGAAAAAAAATCTAAAAATAGAACTGTCCCTGTTATAGATGCAAAAGGGCCAGAAATGTGTTAATTAACCCTGTGATAGAGACATTTGAACCGGTTAGGGGATGGGTTCATTGTGGTCTAGAGACAAATGCATGAAGTGGCTACCAATTGGCTAAATACAACCAGTCCCATGACTGGTATAAAATTTCAATTGCTTAAAAAAAAGGGCCAATTGGCACCAAAAAAACTGAAGGGTAATACCAAACTTCAACTTCAAGTAACTTCAAATTGATTTTATAATGAATAATTGTCCCCGCGACAAACATGGGTCGGTTTCATTTTCTGACACTGAGTGTGATTGCACTCAACAACAACTACCAGTAGTTGGCATCACCTCAAGAGAATTGAGAGAGAGAGAGAGCCAGATTACACTGCTGAGGCATGAGGTAACCAATTTGAGTGGTTGTTTTACTACACTGAAAAAAAGCATACTCGATTCCAAAGATTTTGTCTTTACTTTAAAAAAATTGGTATTGATTCCGAGCCAAAGAAGCGGAGAATACAATTAAGGATACTTTTAAGACACAATTCTCTTTTAAATTTAGGTTTTGTGTACTTGCTTCTAAGAAGCAAATTTTAATTTTTCGCTTTCTCAGCTTTTTTTCTTCATATGATATCAAAGTCCTTTAAAAACGAGTTAACGGCAACTTTATTTTCCAAATTAGGACTCGACTTCCAGTAGAAATTATGCTATGTTTGAAGTAAAAAACTTTTTAAAATAAAGTTTTGAAAAACATGTCCTATATTTGAACGATTTTTTGCTTTGTAGTCAAGATGCAAAAAGACAACAAAATTAAAGACAATTTCATTAAATTTAAAGAATTTTTCTGAATTATTAAAGTCAAGTTGACCTTAGCCTATAAATTTTTTCTTTCATGTTTAGATACCCATTTTTAAGTCAAATCACTTAATTATAAGGACAATATGACTTCATTGAAAAGTTTATCGACTTTTGGACAAGGAAAATAACTTTATTTTAGAGAAATGCGTCTTCTATGCTAAGCAACATTTGTATTCGTATTTTAAAGACGTGAAATCTTTGACCTCACGACAATATTTTTTTCAGTGTACGCCGTTATCAGGAAACCATCATTAGCAAGCACCGTCAGCGATCTGTTGCGTTAAATATTGGAGTTCATTTTACAAATTGCTATTTTATGATTGCAAATATTGATTTTTACTAAATACACTGGTCGGTTGCTGGACTACCACTATACTTAACATAACCTAGTGTTAGAGAAGACGGTTTAAAAAATTCTGTTCAAAAAACGTTCTTTTATGCAAAGAAACCAATTTTAAAGACGATACGCTTAACTCTAAAAAAAAAAATGCCTTCACCACACCCAGAGAAGGAATATTCTGTGCTATGCAAAAGTAACAATCGTATTTTTAACACATGAACTTTCTTTACTTGCGAAAGTATATTTTTTTTCAATGTACCTAATTTTTGCACTTGGTACAGTGTGCGAGTCTGTGTCAGAAGTTTGTTGGTTCAAGTTTTGTCGTGTATGTTTTATCGTCTTCTGGCCTTTAATTATTTTATAAAGAATTTCTTATTGGTGGTGTGAGTGTTGCAGGCACAAAAACGGAATCTACAAAACCCCGGGCATGGGCAAAATATCTTCGATATTCTTTAGGGTCACCGTGGATGGGTGGTCTGGAGTAAACCTCAAATTTTGTCGGACATTTGTTTGTCAGTAAAGGAAACATCGAAAGAAAAATAAATCCATAGAGCTGTTGATAGTAATGCTGGTCAGACTATGCATGTGTGTGAGTAGTTTTTGTCAGGGCACAAGCTTCAGGGTCAGTACCACAAAGATGGGTCCCACAGAAAAAAATTCTATGGGGGTGGGCTTTTTGTCATTGGTAAGACTGTTTAGTAGCATACCTAAATATTTGGAAGTTTCATACTGGGTCCATTTATTTGGGTTCATATTGTGTTTTGTCATATGCAAAACGATTACCGGGGAAAATGCCTACAAATGGTTTCTTAATAACATTTTTAGGCTAAAATGGTAGCTGCTTTTCGAGAATTCATGCCTCCACACGTGCGTGTGGCATGTACGAAAATAAGCCGATGTACAAAACCACCCGCACACCAATACATATGGATATACAATCACACATACACACATACTCGCATATTTGTAAACTAGCTTCTTTGCATTGGGGCTGGAGTAAGTTTATGGCGGCTTATGGGGCCATTTCTTGAGGACCTTTTTCATGCTATTATTTATTAAAAAAGAAACAAGCGAACAAGAAAAACGTCCTCAGGAAAATGTCTTAAAATTTAAATGTCATATGCTCCAATATCCTTTGGACCGAACGTTTGCTTGTTGCGGCAAAATAGCAATGTATTTGTGTGGGACGCATTTCGTCATTATCATTGTCATCATTATTTATTTCGTTTTTATAAACCTACCACTTTCGTCCTTTTGACTTTTTGCCGCTCTTACTGCTGTTGCTCACACCCTCATTATGACCAACTTATGTCCTTTTTTTGGACAAATTGTATGAGTGCTGGTTTATGTAGCTCCATCGGCTTAAGGTAGCATAAAAAAGAAATGCAAAGCGAAAACATTTTTTCCACAAATTACTTCCATTGAAAGACGCTTTTTTGTGTTTCTTTTTGTTTGTTGTAAATGCTTGTTTTCCCTTTCATTCGTCTTACTCCATTTTAACTAAATAGGGTCAAAATAATGGGAAAATTCCATCTTTTGGACTATTAAGATTCGAATTTATGGCCTCCTTGGGGATGATTCGAATAGAAAAACAGCCTAGGGATGTGGCATCTGCAGCGTATTTATCAATAGTTTATTTTGTGCCAAACCATTTGCCTTTCATCGATATACATATTCACATAATATTGAATTGTTTGTGATTTCAGATTCTCCAGATTTTACAATTCTCTATAAAAATAATTACGCATACACATTTGTCGTACCCAAATGGCACAAAAAAAAAGGGAAAATGACCATAAATTAGCACAAAAATTGATAATGGTGACGGGTCGTTTTTATCTTTATATTCAGATGTCCTTATTGTTATCGCTCTTATTAATATTATTATTGGGTTATTTAGTTACACGCACACACACACAAACGCAGAAGTGTGCGTTTCTGTTCTTATTTGAATGGTCGAATTCGGTCCAGAATTGTATTCAAATATAAATTATATGCGGCTATTTGCATTTGAATTGGTTGGAGATGCGTTTTGTGGTGTGTGTGTGTATACATTGTACGTTTTGTACTGTGAAATAACCAACAGTAAACTATTTGTATTTCATTTGTAAATTCATTCATACCATTAGAGTGGGTCGTAGTCATTTAAAAAAAAATCAATATTTTGTTTCTTATTTGAAGTTTTCCAATGTATTTTTGCAAATTTTTTGAATAAAGTGCATGTCGGCTTTGAGGGCGAATTGTTGTGGGTATATGAATCTCTTAATATTAACATAACATAACATTTCCGAAATATACACACTGTGTAAGGGTGTCATCTACCACAGAACGATAAAATACATTTGATTTTGATAAAAAATATACGAAAAGCCAAATGAAATATCATTCAATTTTCCTGCGATAAACTTTTTCAAAGACCATAGTTGTAGGTGTTTTATCGAAAATATTTTCTTATTTGAACTGATAAAAAAAAACTCTATTCAACAAAAATATCGTAGGCATTTTACCACATACAAGACCGAAAAGATATCCACTATTCAAGGTCCCTGTGTAAGTTTCTGACTTTTATTTTTTCATAACTCTGTACACTCAAAAAAAAAAAGTGAACTCTTTATTTCACTAAAGCCAATTTAAACCTTTATTTTAGTTCATGGAATTATTAAGTTTGGAGAAAGTTTCCTTTCCTCTAATAATTTTTGGGTACTTTGGGTAGTTAAATTAACTAAAAAACGTGAAAAAATTATTCACAAATTTAGAATAAAGGTTTAATAAATTCGTATTTCTCACAAAATAGTTCATTATTTCTTTAAATTTGTAACTTTTACTACAAATGCTTCCATCATGAACTTCGTATGTCACTAAAGACATTCTTGCAATTTTGAACTCAAATTTATTCCTTCAAACTACAAAATTTTCTTTAACAACTGAAAAAATTAATTATGACTAATAAATTTTATTGAATTTGTCGAAAAATATTTGCTTATTTTTGTGATATCGGCGTGATGCCAGCGTTTGTAATACTGTTTAGTTAAAATTTTCTAAAATTATTCAAATTTTTCTAAAATTAACCAAAATTTTGTTCCTGGTAGGTTTACGTTTTTTTTTCAGTGTCATGTCTCAACATGATAGTTTATGACTACCTGTACTAATTAACACAAGAACACTAGAGAAGGAATATTATCACCTCAAACATGTTTTAAGAGCAAAATGTTATTTTTGGGTGGTCACCATGTAACATGGTCTTCGCAACCCTGTTATTTTCTCGGAAATCATGTATCTGATTACGGCAAGCAGGGTATATTTGACGAGAAAACAACATTTGAGTGACAAACATGTACATGGTCACCATACAAAAATAACATTTTGCTCTTGAAACATGTTTGAGGTGATCATATTCTTCTCTGCGTGAAGTGATAAACCACATAATATAATGCAATGCATGAATAATATTAAAATGTGTCCACCGGGACCTCATCACGTTCAAAATGGTTAATATCGATAAAAATCCATAATATCGTAACCGATTTATCAAATCGTGCTTTCTATAAAAAAGTCGTGAGCTTTTTACAAATTTTTTCTTTAAATTTATTTAACGAGAAAATCCAACATTTGATAAAAATATCGTCGCCAGTTTATCAATATTCAGAAAATATGAAATAAAACACACTTTTACCTAAAAGGAAAGGTTTTTGTTATTTTTATTTAGAAATAATTTGTTCAACCAAAATAAATGAGATTATAATTTTCGATTTCGAAGAAACATTAAATAAATAAACACTCGAATTTTTGTCTTCATTTATGCAATGAACATATAATTTTTGATTCAAAACTTATTCCATCTCGAATTCAACAGCAGATGGGTGTTTTAACTCAAAATCGATTTTAATCTGTAAATAAGATTAACAGTTGTAAGATATTATATAATTAACTTTACTAGCAACACTATAAAATCACAAAATGCACACTTAATGTTTACTTCCTCTATATTGCTAAATTAAAAACGCGTCTTGGACATTCTGAAAATCGGACACCTCCCAAACGTCTGGGGACGTTTGCTATATTAACACACTAAAATTAACCTCTCATAAGTGGACACCTCCCGAATGTGGACAAAATTTAGGCGACCGTGAATCTCATCCTTTCAGATGTTTCAATGTACATGCATGATTGAAAAGTGACACAGCATTGGTGGTCATAATCAGAGATGGTACGGGCACCAATTTTTTAGGTTTTCTACTGTCAAAAAGTTGTATACGTCGGAAATGTCATATATCTGTATAAAACGTAAAAAACATAGAAAATGTTAAAATGCTTACAGGATCCTTAGATTTGATTTCATAAACTTTTAATATTTTGAAATGTTTACTCAAAAGCAGTTTGCATAATGTGCAGGCCTATGAAAAACGTTTGAATACAACGCATTTCCAAATTGTGGAAACTGTGAAAGTTATTGGGGAAAAACGGATTTAGCAACAACGTATGCAAAATATGAACCACGCCTTTTTAAATGTATAAATGACCCTGATTTTAATATGGTTATGTAAAAATCCAACGGGCAATAGTACGCCCATAAGGCTGATATTAGCATTTTCTTACTATTTTTTATAAGGAAAAGGTATTCAAAAATAAAAAAGTAAGACAGTAAGTAAGAGAAATGGTTCTAAAAGACTTCTACGATATAAATTCTTATATTGTAAAAAAAAATTTACGAAGTTTTCGACGTATGGTCAAATACATCGTAAATGTATGTCAAATATCTTACAGTTTGCGATGGACCATGTCTGGGCATAAGAGAATATTTAACGACGCTTCCAAAAACTAACGGTTTCTAAATTCTTTCTCACATTAAAAGTAAGAACATCAATGCATTTTTTCTGTTTTCTCTTTGGATGCTGCAAACTAATGCGCAGGTGTATGTTTGTATGTGAGCTACATCTGAAACCAAATACATACCCAGTCGCAATGAAATAAGGAGAGATATGGGACTAAGTTGGCACGCAAACGACCCAGCAGGAATTTTGGTTGCCTAACACTTGTTCACCAGAATTTTAAGATTCGGACTCCGAGGAATAAGCATAAATAATTAAAGAAATACAATTTATAATCAAACCACGGTAATGTGAACACGCCATCGCGGACCCGGCTAATAAATGGAGGTCCTTTCCCTTTTGAGATAAAACGTGCAACCGGGCAGCAGCTCATTGATAAGAAGAAGTTCACAACTGTGACACACTGGGACTAAAATGTGCTATGTGATGCTAAAATAACGTGGCCTGTATAGGCTAGACAGTAATCTAACGTTAACCTGGACACCGAGAAAAATGGTCATTCAAATTATGAACGACAGCAAAACCATTTCGGCTTTGAGCGTTACGAGTTTTCCAAAGCTTTCTTTAAGTGATTCCGCATATAGCTTGTAACACCGAATTGGACTCGCCATTAAAAATTAGGCCCTTATCCAATAATCTGAACTAGGATGCACGCTGCATTGATAAGAAAGAACAAAAAGCAAGAAAAAGCGTCGCCAAAAAAGTAATGAAAATGTTTTTTTTCTTTTTTTTTTTTTGGAATCCGGAAGTGTATGTTGGGGCAAAATTGACCGCTGAATGGCGATGAATTAACATGGGCTTGTTCATGGACGGAAGCCCTCCATTTCAAGCAGCCGTTGCAGGCTGAATTTGAATCACAATTCAGTGCAACGGCAAATTTTTGCAAATTTTTTTGCTGGGTGATGGGTTATTAACTTCAGCCAGCAAAATTGGAAAGTTCTCCAAAGGCACGACTTTAAAAGGCATTCCAAAATGCTCTCCCAAAGATGTTCTTTATTATAACTACCCAGGAAGTTCTTTTAATTCAATTTTTTATAACATGTGTTTTTCATACTTTAATGGGTATTTTAACTTTTTTTGTTTCAAAAGTTAAAAAACAGGTAAGATTTCATAAAAATGGTACAAAATCAATTTAATTTTGTCGAAAAAAAATGCTAAGATTCCAATTGGAAAAATTGTATTTTATGAAAATATATTGAAGTCAAAACGTTTCCAACAAAGGCGTTAGAATCCATTAAAATTATAAAAAAAATATACAAATTATTATTTGAAAAATATTCTCAGAAATCTTTTAATTTACATCCCAAAACATTAATTCGATCAGCACCTAAGAAGGATGCGAATTCAGTGACACGGCTGTCTGAATGCGTGCACTTCCATCCTATGACAGCCAAGTGGCGCAATAATTAGGGCAGGAAGCGATGAAAATAAGCAGGCTTGAATAGGAGCGGTGTCCACGTTTCAACAGGCCGTTGCAACTGAATTTGCATCACTTTTTAGAGGTGTGTCCGAATTTCAATGTTTGGGTGTGAATCTATAAAATCGTGTTGATATGTTCACCAAAAATATTTTTATAATTTTTATGATTTTAATGCATTCTATAGCTTGTCTGAACGTTTCAATAAATTTTCAAAATGTGCAATTTTTCTGCACATGATTGCTGTTCCTTTTTTGTCGAAAAATTTAAATATTTGTACCATTTTATAATTATTATCCTTGTTTTAACCTATTTAAACAAAAAAAAAATAAATTTCCTTTAAAAATATGAAAAAGCGAGTTATCAAAAAATTGAATCAAAAGATTCTGTGTAGTGTAAAAT
>PGFW01028561.1:0-10657 GCA_003123925.1 Haematobia irritans
TCTAATATATGTGGTAGCCAATGTTTTTGTTGAAAAACTTTGTGCTTTTTGTGTTTGTGCCTGATGTCACTCGAGCATGTGTTGTGTTCATTTTTTTTTTTCTAATTGAACTCCATTTTTTTCGAAGTTCTTTTACAGCAAACATGAATGACATGAGTAAATACATAAATGGGTCAAAATGTGCTGAATAAATTCAAAAAAAAAAAAAAAAAATTAGAAAATAGACATAAAAAAATAGATAATCTGAATATATCAAATCCTTATGGAGGCACTACCTATTTCTTAACGCGATTTTTTTATCGAGATTTTGTATATATACTAGAGGTAATTTGAAGAGCTTATGTTAAAATTTTGTTTGTATAGCGGGTCCATGTATTGATATAGCTCCCATATAGAACCTCAATTCTTGATCATCCAGAAGTCGTTTCTTAAAACGATTTTCTAAAATAGAATATCTAGAAGTATCCAAACTATTCGAAACAGCTATGCCAAATTTAGTACATAATCGATGCATGTTCGATATAGCCGCCCATATGTATAGAGTTTATGTAATGTGATTACCATAAGCAATTTACCATACAAATTTTTTACTAATGGATATTACTCTTCTTGCTCTCTCTATTGCTTTTGTCATTGTAAAATTGTACTAGCATAACAATGACTACTTAACACTGCAACACAGGGTTGCCAATTTTGCCGATTTATCGTCATTTTGACGATTTCTTACTTAAAAAATAACAAATGCCGATTTTTGCCCCAAAAAATTATGATATTTCGCGTCCATAAGGAAATGTTGACTAGAAGCAGTACGTTTACATGTTTAGAGCCAGCAAAGAGAGAAATGCATTGTGGCGCAAGTTGTAAAGAGAAGAGAGAGAGAGAAATTGCAAGTGTTTTGCTTAATGATTTCATACCATTGTAAGAGCGTGATTACTCATTTTACATCTACAGTTATCAGAGAGAAATGAAAATACAAGAGGGCGAAAAAGTTTCTCTTCTGGCGACAGAAAACAAATGTCAACCGTATAGATGTCGCTCAAAATGTCTACGCTTTGGTTTAACAACGTTTCAGTCGAAGCGCTGTTTTGATAAATTCTTCTAAGAAGGGCATCGGCAGCTTACAATTTCAATTTGTCTGCCAAATAAATTTTAATGGCAAATAAAAAAAACATTATATACAACAGAGTTATATAAAGCAGTAAAATTCGGCCGGGCCGAATTTTTAAATAACTCCACCACCATAGAATCAAATATGATAGCTTTACTTTGAAATACTCTTCGTCGTAACGTGGTTACTTGCCCATAAATAGTATAGAATTGTATGGGGGTTGAGACAAATCAATCTCTCCCTAAGCAAGTCAGTTTCCCGAAGACAAACTTTAAAGATTCTACACTTATGAATGCATCAGATCAGATTCTGGATTTATGAAGATTCCAATTTTGTTTTGAAGTTTAGAGAAATTATAAACATATCGTGTATATGATTAAATTACGCGCCTTGATTTATAAAATCTTAAATCATGTAGATTTTTCTCCGCCATTATTTAAATTACGATGAGAAATCTGCGAAATTTTTACTTCAGGTTTGAAGCAATTTCATGATCAGTGCGACCTGCTTATACGCCTGAAAGAAGTGTTTTCTTTTTTGAGAAACGATAATTTTAGACAAGCAAAGTTTTGCTTTTTTGACACAAAATTTAGAGACAATCGATTGCAATAAACGAAAATACTTTATAAGAAAAGGAAATTTCGTGTTGTCTAAACGTTTTCATTATAAAGATTTCCAAAGCAAACGGAATAAATAACTAACGATTCTAGAAGCCAAGAAATAAAGCCGGGAGTTCGGTGTATATGAGGGCTACACCAAACATGGACCGATTAGGCACATTTGCTACTCAACTATTTGTGATCTTCACAATACCTCAAAGCATTTTCAATTTCAAACAAATCGCGCTCTAAAAAATATAGTCATCTATCGCGCAAGAAGTGAACATCGAGGAGATCAGTCTATATGGTGAGCTATACCAATGTGGGCACCATTTTTCGGCACACATTTTCAGCACACCTTTTTATGGTCCCAAAAGAAACTATAGATTTTCAATTTCAGGAAAATCGGAATAGAAATATAGTTCTAAAGCCCTAGAAGCCAATCGAGATATCGGTCTGTATGGGGCGCTATATCCAAAAACATGACCGATGGGCATATCATGTTTCGGCAACACACCCCTTCTTTTATGGTTCCTGAATACCTCTATATTTTCCTAGATTCAGGCAGATTGGATAATAAAACTACGTTTTTATATAGGTCCAAGAGCTCGCAAATCTGGGAGGTTTGGTTTTATATGGGGCTATTATGAAAACATAGACCGAGATGGACACCATTGTTTCGACACAACACCTCTTTATGGGTTTCCAATAATACTCTAGATTTTCAATTTCATTACAAATGGGAAAGAAAATACTGTTCTAGACCGCGTAAGAAGCAAAATCGGAGATCGGTCTATATGGGGGCGTAATACCAAAACATGGACCGGATACGGAGCCTTTTCGACACACCCATCTTTATAGGACCACACATACCATATAGATTTCCAATTTCAGGCCAATCGGATTGGTTAAAATATAGTTTCTAGACGCCACAAGAGCAAAAATCGGAGAGATCGGTCGATATAGGGGCTTATATCAAAACATGGACCGATACGGACCGATTTTCCCGACACACCTCCTCTATGCGTCCTTAAAATACCTTAGGATTTTCATATTTCAGACAAATCGGATAGAAAATACTGTTTCTAGACGCCATAAGAAGCAACTATCGGGAGATTTTTTGTTGTTAAAATTTTAATTTAAAATTTTTATTTGATTATTTCTACACAAAAATTTGTCCAAATTAATATTTCTATTATGAAAATTTTGTCAAAATTTTATTTGCTATAGAAAAATTTTCAGATTTTTTTTCTAAAAAAAAAATAGAAATTTTTTTTCAAAATTCTTATTTCTAACAAGAAAATTTTTTCCAAATTTTATCTCTATAAGAAATTTGGTCCAAATTTTTATTTTCTATAAAAAATGTTGTCAAAATTTTTTCTCTATAGATAATTTTCAAAAATTATTATTTTTATAGAAATTTTTGTCAATTTGTATATTTTCTGTCAAAATTTTAGTTTTTCAAAATATTTTATTTCTATAGAAAATTTGGTCAATGATATTATTCCTATCAGAAAATTTGGTCAAGAATTTATTGTCTATAGAGAATTTGGGTCAATATATTTATTTCTATAGAAAATTTTCGTCAAAATTCTTATTTCTATAGAGAATGTCGGTCAAATTTATTTTTTCTATAGATAAAATTTCTTTTCAAAAATTTGATTCCTATAGAAATTTTTGTCAAATTGTATATTTTTGTCAAAAATTTTAGTTATTGTCAAAATTTTATTTTTATGGAAAATTTGATCAAATTTTTAATTTCTATTAGAAACTTTTGGATCAAAAAATTTTATTTCTATAATACATTTTTCAAAATTTTATTTTACAGAACATTTTTTTAAAATTTTTTTTATATAGAAAATTTTTTTAAAATTTTATTTTCTATAGAAAATTTTGTCAAAATATTATTTTTATAGAAAATTTTGTCTTAATTTTATTTCTATAGAAAATTTTGTCAAAATTTTATTTCTATAGAAAATTTGGTGCCAAGATATTATTTCTATGAAAATTTCGTCAAAATTTTTTTTCTATAAGAAAATATTTTCAAATTGGATTTCTATAGAAATGTTGTCAAATTTGTATATTTTGTCAAATTTCAGTTTTGTTTCAAAATTCTTATTTTTATGGAAAATTTTGTCAAAATTTTATTTTCTAATATGAAAATTTGGTCAAGATATAGAAAATTGTCAAGATTTTTTTCGTTATAGAAACTTTGGTCAAAATATTTATTTCTTTAAATAATTTTGTCAAAATTTTATTTCTATAGAGTATTTTGTGTCAAAATATTGTATATATTTTTCAAAATTTTAGTTTCTCAAAATTTTTTTTTCTATAGAATTTTTTTTTTCATCAAATTGTATTTCTATAGAATTTTTCTCTCAAAATTATTATTTTCTTTTAGAAAATGTTCAGAAATTGTCTACAAATTCTATTCTATAGAAAATTTTTTCTGAAATTCTATTTCAGAAAATTTTATTCTGTTTTCTGAAACAGTTTATTTCTATAGTAAAAATAATAAAAAATATATATAACAAATTTAGTTTCTGTAGAAAATTTTTGTCAAAATTTTATTTCTAAAGAAAATTTTGTTAAAATTTATTCTATTAGAAAATTTTGTCAAAATTTTATTTCCTACTAGAATCTTTGTCAAAGACTTGTATATCTTTGTCAAAATTTTAGTTTTTATAGCCTCCACCATAGGATGGCGGGGATATTAAAACTTGTTGTCATTCCCGTTTATAACACATCTAAATATTGCCTCTAAGACCCCATAAAAGTATATATATATTCTGGTCTGGTGAAATTCTGAGTCGATCTAAGCATGTCCGTCTTCCGTCTGTTGAAATCACGCTAAACTTCCGAACGAAACAAGCTATCGACCTTGAAAGCTTTAGCATAAAGTAGTTTGTTATTGATGGTAGGTCGGATTGATATTGAAATGGCCAGCATCGGACCACTTTTACGTATAGCCCTCATATAAACGACCCAAAGATTTGGCTTTGCGCGAGTTCTAAAAGAGAAGCTATTTCATCCGATCTGCTGAAATTTGGTACAGTGGATGTTAGTATATGGTCTCTAACAAACATTGCAAAAATTTGTTCATATCGGCCCATAAATTATATATATTCCCCGATCCCCAGATTTGTTTGCGGAGCCCTCTGATGAGAAAAATTCATCCGCAGTCCGGTTGAAGATTTTGGTACGTGGTGTTTATTATATGTTTCTAACAACCATTGCAAAAAAAATGTGGTGTGCCATAACGCCCAAAAAAAATCTACCAAAAATTTTATTTACTATAGAAAATTTTGTCAAAATTTCATTTTCTACAGAAAATTATTTCTGTCAAAATTTCCATTTCTATAGAAAATTTTGTCATATGTTGTAATTTCTATAGACAAATTTTGTTAAAATTTCATTTCATAAGAAAATTTTGTCAACTGAATTATATTACGTATTTGACCTTGG
Organism: Haematobia irritans; assembly: GCA_003123925.1. Taxonomy (NCBI): domain Eukaryota; kingdom Metazoa; phylum Arthropoda; class Insecta; order Diptera; family Muscidae; genus Haematobia; species Haematobia irritans. The sequence goes on from PGFW01028561.1 coordinate 5,173, forward strand.
AGGAGAAAATTTATCCGATTCCGGTTTGAAATTGTACGTGGTGGTTAGTAATATTGGTTCTATACAAACCATGCAAACAATTGTCCATATAAGCCAAAAATAATTACCAAATTTTATTTCTATAGAAAATTTTGTCAAAATTTCATTTCTACAGAAAATTTTGTCAAATTTCATTTTCTATAGAAAATTTTGATCAAACATTTTTATTTCTCAAGAAATCCTTTGTCAAAATTTCAATTTTGTCTTAAGAAATTTTGTCAAACTGAATATTTACGTACTTGAATCGCGCCTTTTTTTGTTTCAATATATACCCGATATGGACTAACATATACCATTTAGAAGACGGTGTTAGGAAATTTTAAGATATCATGCCATCGACAAAGTGTTACCGCAACCAAGTAATATTCGATTGTGGATGACAGTCTTTAGCAGAAGTGTTCTACGCAATACCATTGGACGGGTACATAAGACTTCCGGCTGCGAACTTATACGGCCGTAAGTAACTTGTTCAAAAGTTTCTGTTTCTATTAGAAAATTTTTGACAAATTTTATTTTCTATAGAATTTTTCTCAAAATTTTATTTCTATAGAAAATTTCTCAACAAAAATTTTTTTATAGAAACTTTTTCCAAAATTGTATTTTTATATAAAAGTTTTCCAAAATTTTATTTCTCTAGAGATTTGATATACCCAAATATAAAATCTTCCTAAACATAAAAAAACTCTAAATATTTTTGCAGAATTTCTACAAATGTGGAAGCCGTGGTGTTAAACGCAAAGTTTATTTTTAACGTAATATACGTTGATTTCATATGTTTTAACATTAAAAAACAAAAAAAACGACATATAACCGTTTTTGTTTTTATAAATTTTGTTTTAAATTTAACGAAAAATATTGTAGAAAAATTTTTGGGAATGGTTAGGGGAAAGTTAGGCGAGCTTTTTCTCGCTTGTAGGGTAAAGAGAAAAATTTCCCTGGCAACACAGTATCGATCGATTCCGGCATACGACGAAAGACCTTCTTATCATATGTGTAAATGCATTTTTACCCAACCGCACCAAAATAAAATAAATAATAAAATAAAATTGAAATTAAATTAATCTCTGTCTAGTTATTTTTAACACTTGATCCAATCACCCTTATTGTGTTATGTCTATTGGTATTACAATTACTGAGAATACTCCAGACATGTCATATCCACACATTTGTTGCTCTTGATAATTGCATGGCAGTGGTTTAGCTTCGGACTATTTCAATTATGTCTATGTGTTAATAGAAGGTTTTTATTTCCTCATCTCAATGTCAATTGTAGAAGATTTTTATAAATTAATTGTCGAACAGACAATGAAAGAGAGCTGCCACCACCCGCTAGCAACTCAATGTCAAATGTTCTGTATTCACACTCAACCCAACCCAACCGAACCCCTCTTAGACTCTCTCTTGCTGAAAGGACAAAAGAAAAATCGAAATAAGGAAAATGAACATTTAAAGCTCAATGGCACAGAAGAGCTTAAGAGCCAGAATAAGAATAAGAAAAAATAAAGAACACAATAGGGACGCGACCGGCAATATCGACAACTGACTGCAGTTGTTCGGCATTGAATGCTCAAAAAAAAAGGGAAAAGAAAAGAGGGGAAATTTTTTTCTTGACTTTAGGTCTTTAATAAAAAACACATTTTAAAAGTTTCATAGTAAAATTTAATATGTAAGAATGTAATGTTGAACATTTTTTTCGGAATCTTTCGACCATCTCTGGAATATATGTAAAAAAAAAAAAAAAAAAAAAAAAACTTTGGTCGAAGTAGGGATCGAACCCACGACCCTTGGCATGCAAGTCGGACGTAGCAACCACTGCACCACGGTGCCCAACTAAATGTATTTTTCTGTTAAATAAACTTTGTTTAATCGGCTCGTGGGCGCGAAGCTATGCTATATAATATAACTTATATGGGTAATGTATATTGATTATATAAGCTACATAGCTCAGTGGATAGTGTGTTGGCTTACAAATTGCATGGTCGCGGTTCGATTCTCGTCAGGCGAAAGGTAAAAAAATTTAAAATTTATATAAAATCGTATAATTTCTTCTACATTGCTGTATTTAGAAAAAGTGGTAAGAATGAAAAACTTCGTGGAAGTGAGAAAGATTGTGAGGAAAATGCAATTAGCCAGAAATTTTTTGAGTTAGTCTTTATGAAATTGTTATTACATCCTGGAAAAGAATAAACGTTTATCACAAAAAGGATATACTTTTCTTCCAAATACACTTCGTTTCAACGAAAAGCAAATGAGAAACGAACTTTGTTTGTCTAAAATTTCGTTTGGGAGGAAAGAATTATTTTTTTGCGTGTACACAAAAGGTACTAAATCATTCACGGGGGTACTACGGTATGACCAGGTTAAAAAGTATTGAAAAAAGTACTATAGTACTGCATTTTCGATCCCTGCCTCTAGCCTTCTTCATGCAGTTCGATACTAATGCAGTAGACCTGTAAGCATCCCAGCGGGAAATGGAAGCGACGTGGAATCGATGATATGGAAGTGCTGTCGAAGTAGTATAAGGCCTGGGCGCTGCATTACGTATTTCATTAAAATAACATTGGATTGGAATTGGAGACCAAGGCCTTGCCTCTCGCTTCTATTCGTATGCCTTCTAGAGGTGGTGTCGTCGATGCAAATGTTTATCAGGCCTTCATACTAAGATACAAAAATCATGCTTCCAAAGAAGCCTTCAAACAGGCCATGGCCAGGAAGGGGTAAAAGAAAGCATGTAAAATACAATATTTGAAGGCAAGTTTCTATGAACTGGAACATTTGCCTCATACACTTTTAACGTTAGCAATTTAATTTGACTTACTTTTCCTATACAGTTTATCTTCTTTTTTTGATTTTAATATTTACCTCAAGTGTATTTTTATTTTTCTGCTCCGTCGGGATTTGAACCGGGGTCCTCGTTATTGGTAGTCCTACACTCATCCACTGGCCTACGACACATTTATGTGATGTGGGCGCAAAAGTGAACTTAAGCTACACAAGGTCATCTCCGCGTTCCCTTCTGTTGGAAGTGAACGTATAATGTATCGGATCTTTATATGTTACAGAGAATGACTTCTAGAAGGCCAAAGTTAGGAGTAACTAGACATAGCAAATCTTTATAGCTCTAGCAGAACAAATAATGATGTATCGGGATCATTGGTGGGTTCGAACAGATTCCTACTATAGGCAAAGTTATAGATTTTTGTTATTTTAATTTAATATTAATTATTTAAGAAGATTTATGTTTTTTAATTTAACGCACTATAAAATAAGTAAATACGCAGGAATGTCAGGCAGCCGAGTTTATGGACCACTCCACCATGTATTACGAAGAAAGTTCTATAAAGACAAGGTATCTTAAAACCTCTTAACATTGCCTTAATAGTACATGGAGGTAGATTAAATACTATATAAGCACTCAACTAAATCATCTTGATCGGTTAACATAAAATTTACAATTTCGATTTGGATCGTATGAATATATGCCCCTGCAGAAGCGCAGGAAACCAAATATGGAATTTGCTTAGGCAAGATAGCTCTACTTGCTAGGCCCGTATAAATAAGTTTATTGTAATTTGTAATTATAATAAATTAAATAATAACTAATAATGTAAATTGCTTTTATGAGGCTATATATATCTTTGGAACGATATGGGCCACTTTTGCATCGTTGTTAGAGGCCAGTTACTAACACCACGTACCACATTTCAACTGGATCGAATGAATTTTTCATCTCCAGAAAGCGCAGGAAATAAAATCGGGGGATCGGTGATAAAATTGTCTCCTCCAAGAGGATCGTGGGCTACACCTAAATGTGGTCCGATATAGCTCATTTGCAATACCATCCGACCTACATAAATAGAAAAGTAACTACTGTCAAAGTATCCTGTCGCACAGTGGTATTTGACCCCAAAACTGGTATTAATTCAAGGAAACAACCGATTCTACATGAAATTTGGCAAAACGTTTTGCTCTTGTTAATAGTAGTATCTCTGTCAATTTTCAAAGAGATCGTGTCAGGTATATATATATAGTGTCGTATATATCGTCCGATTTGAGTTTATATCCCTATTACTAAGCCAATTTTTTGAAATTATAAACTTTTTTTTTGAGTGGCAAAGCACTTTTTACTATATTCAGTTCAAACGTGATCGGAGTTTATATATACTACCCATATGTACAGGGTGGCTGATATGTAATGCAACAAGTGATATACTTTTTATTTTTTTTTAAATTTTATTTTTCAAAAACAAGGGAGAACAAACTATAGTGACCATGTAGAGATAAAACTGCACATATCACAAAAAAAAAATAATGAAAAAGTTCATAATTTTAAATTAAATCTATTTTATTTAAATTTAGTACACGAATCTTTGAAATGATCGTGCTATATCAAGGTTATAGGACTTTAAAGTAGGCCGATTTCACTTAATATAAAGAAGAAAAAAAATGATTTAAGTGAATAATCTTTTAATTAACTGTGATATTGAACCCTTGTATAAGAATAAAAAAACTTCAAAGGCAATACTATCAATTGAAAAAATTAAAATCTCAAATATACTAAAATGTTTTTTTTATTCGAAATTTATTTATAGCTGTATACACATGATGTTGATCATATCGCAAAAAAGTGAGACATTCAATAAATGAGTCTGTATCATAGCTTATAAATTCACGAGAGATTAGATCTAGAAGCTAGCTTAAACTTCCAAAAAGTGATTATATATTAAAAAAAAAAAAACAATATTTCAGATTCAATAACGAAATCCTTAGGAAAGTTCAAAGATTTGAAGTCAAATAAATTATTCTGTGTGTATGTTCTCACAACAACATTACAAAACTGTAATATAACAACAAAATAATATATATTAGAAGACAATAGAAAAATAGCACGATCAGAAAAACTATAAAGTACATAAAATAAAATCACAAACTATATCTAAATATAATATCATCTTGCGAAATACAAGCAAATTCTATATTTTGAGTGCAAAACCGTTCCTGTTAAAAATGTTGTACAAATGTTTGTTTGATGATTATATAAAAAAACTGAATTTTCATTCTTATAACAACAATGTAAGGTTTCTTTTTCGAATTCACAAAGAAGCACAGAATAATGTTTGCGGCATTTTTAGAAAGGAAGTGACAGGCATTTTACATGCATGATAGGAGAAGATATGGGAAGGTGTTAAGGATCCCAAAATCATGGGTTAAGAAGGCATATTTTTGCGGTACTTCGCAATTTTCCCGCTGGGATTACTCACCTGCTTCTACTGACACACACATACACAATGATATGTACATATATTCTTATCCCTATGCGGTGGCGTTGCCCAAAACCAAAAGGATAACGAAAAAAAAACAAACCTTTACCTCGTCGCATAGCATCGCACTAAATGTAATGAGAAATGAATTTTTTGTTTTTTGCTCGTTGCGGGTTTTCATAACA
>PGFW01028566.1:12430-24150 GCA_003123925.1 Haematobia irritans
TTAAATATTCTTTTATAAGAAAAATTTCATATAATCATAGCGTTCATTAGGAAAAATATGTATTAAACAAGTATATACGGCCGTAAGTTCGGCCAGGCCGAAGCTTATGTACCCTCCATCATGGATTGCGTAGAAACTTCTTCTAAACACTGCCATCCAGAATCGAATTACTTAAGTTGCGGTAACGCTTGCCGATGGCAAGGTATCTTAAAACCTCCTAACACCATCTTCTAAATTGATGTAAGTCCATACGTGGTATATATTAAATCAAAAAAGATCAAACAATACGTATATAATTCAGTTTGACAAAGTAGACATACAATTTTGACAAAATTTTATACAGATATAAAATTTTCACAAAATTTTCTATAGAAATAAAAATTTTGACAAAATTTTCTATAGAAATAAAATTTTAACAAAACTTTCTATAGAAATAAACTTTTGACAAAATTTTCTATAGAAATAAACTTTTGACAACATTTTCTATAGAAATAAAATCTTGGTAGATTATTTTTGGCTCGAGTGGCAACCATGATTATGAACCGAATAAAATTTGAACAAAATCTTCTATAGAAATAAAATTTTGACAAAATTTTCTATAGAAATAAAATTTTGACAATGATGAAAATTTTATTATGAACCGAATAAAATTTTAACAAAACTTTCTCTAGAAATAAAATTTTGACAAAATTTTCTCTAGAAATAAAATTTTGGTAGATTATTTTTGGCTCTAGTGGCAACCATGATTATGAACCGATATGGACCAATTTTTGTGTGATTGGACCAATTTTGGTATAGTTGTTACACGCTCACAAAAAATCGCTTCTGTAACATATACTCCCAAACATATTTTGCTTCAAGCATATACATTTTTGGGTATTGCCCAAACATTTATATGTTTGATCTCTTCCAATATATAATATGTTTGAAAGCATATTGGTCTAAACAATATATGTTTGGTAGTCTAAGTTCCAAACATTTTGTATTTTTGCATCCAAATTCAATAATGTTGTCTTCCAAAAAACAATATGTTATTATGTGAACATATAATATGTTTGGAAGCATTTTGCACCCAAAAATATTATATGCTTAAAAAATTCTCCCAAACAATATTGTGCTCAAAATTTTATTTATTTATTTATATATTTACAATCATAATGAATTATGAAAATAAACAGGTAATATAGGTGCTAACAACATAGGTTTTCGACCTGAATGCTCAAAATTTTGTTTCTGCCCAATTGTATATTCCCCCACATCTTTCTCACTTCCACGAGATTTTTTAGTTCTTAGCACCTTTTTCTGTAATACAAACATTGTAGAAGAAATTATTCAATTGTATGATTTATTTTATTTTAATTTTACCTTTTGCCGGACGGGGATTCGAACAGCGGACCACACAGTTTGTAAGGATCAAAGAAGTAGCTGATCAATTGCCCAAGGAAAAATAAAAAAATAAAATGTTAATTTTGTAATAACAAGCAACAACCACCAACTTAATTCAATATCGCTCCAGGTTAAATAGCGCTCCAAGCTACTAAACACATATATGTTTATAGGCTATTTCTAAATTAATATATGTTTGCATCCAAGCATATTATATTTACAAACATTTTATGTCCCAAACATAATATGTTCTAACATATTACAATAATGTCCCAAACATGTTATGCTAGTTTATGAACATTATATGCTTGCACTCAAAAAATATTGTGTTTAAAAATTTGTGTTCCAAACATATAATGTTTATAGCCAAACAATGAAAAACAGTCTTTTTCATCGTGCTAGCGACCATATACTAACACCACAGGCTTCCTAATTGAACCGGATCGGATGAATTTTGCTCCTCAAGAGGCTGGATGTCAAATCTGGAGACGGTTTTATATGGGGGCTATATTGTCTGAAAAAAAACACATATAAGAAAAAAGTTGTGGGTTTTTCTCACTTGTTTATATCCGTTCCTGCTGTACGTAAATGTTACCTTGAATGATCAGTCAATCAAGTAAAATATCAAGGCCCATAACCTGGACTACCTGCTGTCAATATGGAAATTCTCTTTGAACTGTGGAATTTGTGCCTTGAGCAATTATAAACCAGTACTTTTGGGATATTACAAACACCACTCGTGTGGGCTTCCAAAAATGTTTTTGAATCCTGGGAAAAAATTCCATAAAAAATGTTGATCACTCAGATTTGTCATGAATTGTGTTACTTTACTAAATATCACCGAAAGATGAACACAACAAAACACTGGCATATCCTTCCTGTCAGGATATGATGGCAGCGACAATAATAACAAAAACCAAACAACTTGCTTGCAATTGTGTAAAAAGGCGTATTAAATGAATGTAAACGACAAACAGCAAAAAGGTGTTACCTTCATTGGGGAATATCCTCGCCACTGTGTGGATATGTGAATGTGAGGATGTGGTTTGGATAGCGTACCATGTTATCTGTTTTTTTATTAACGATTCACGTATGTGTATGTGTGCGTGTGTGTGCATGTATGTATTTTAAAGCTACATTCAGTGACAGTTTACGTTTCATTCTTATACTCTTAATCCATATAATACAAATGTAGCACGGAAAGTGATTTGGGTAGGGCTGGATGGGATTCGGTAGAAGTGATTGTTTTGGGGCAACAATTTAAGATTTTTGATGGGTATTAAAGCTCTAGGGATTTAACGCCACACCGGTTGACGACGATGACAACGGTGACATTTAAATATGGTAATTTGCATTGAACGCTCTCAGTCACTCAATATTGAAGTGGAATGAAAGAAGGATGATTGTTACCTATAATAGTATTTTTCCCGACAGATCCTGTATATACATTACGTGTTTTCCTCTGTTATATGAGTTTGGAGACAGGTGTTTTTATTCCTGATTTCCAACTGAGGAAATAGGTATGTATTTATATTATATTTTAGTAGCATATGTATATTTTTAGCATATATATCCTTCAATAGAGAATTCGTTTGTATTGATATGACACATGTGTGTTCTTTATTGGAGTAAAAATTCTTCATGGTGGGCTCTAGAATGTTCTGATTATAAGCGATTCCGTCATGTCCCAGTTGAATCATCTATTTTTTGTAATATCAAGATCTAGGTCGCAGTTTTTAGTTCCAATCGAACTGTCAAATTTGGCAAACTATGGTTGTTTTTAAGTACATACAAAATTATGTATCCCCTATTTATTTTTTTGAGAATCGGTTTTCGAATTTAGGATATATTTTTTTTCTATCGACCCATTAGTATTTTTTGTATTTTTATTTTGTTCATTCGCCCCGTAATAGAGGGGACTAGTATATTTTGGCCTCCATATAACAAAGAGATTACTCTTTCTAATTTTCTTTATAAATTTTATTTGCACAAAAAGAACAATTAGTATCGTTTGGTTTAATTGTGCCAAATTTATTGAAATGGTCTCGATTATAGATAATAACTCCATTGATTTACCTTTTCGTCACGATAATGGTTTTATATATCGTGTCCCCGAAGTAACTATCATTTTACCACCCGAATATTGGTTATGGATAATTTTTTGACAAGGGATAGAATTTATGCATGTATTTTCTATGCGCCAAATTTGGTTGAAATCGGATCCAGGATTTGGCATGCTCCGCATTATTTATATATTTCTTCATGCCCAATTTTAACCATCTCATATGATTCTCATCACTAGAGTCATTTTTGTTCACGTTAGTTTGTAATTGCCAGGAGTAGATGAATCTCAGAGATGTAGATAATGCTTGCCGATTTGGTTATTATTCAGCGTCTAGCTATTAGTATATTATGTGTGCCTCGCAATATGGAGTGTTTCATTTTTTTTTGTTTTGTGGTTTGTACTTTTCTGTCCTCGATTTACACTCTTGATGACTCACCTAGATGCTCTTCAGACATATATTTTATGGTTGATAGATACCTGATTAGTGTGATAAATTTTTGCAACAAGCGAGTAGATTTTGAATGTCATTGTTAGTCATCTGCGTGCTCTAATTTTGTTGAATTGTTTCTAATTTAGTATCTACATCCTCGCCATTTCAATATACCAAAGAGTTCTTGTCGCACGAATTTCCACTCATAACCAGACAGATAAGACCAAATTTTTAACTCAGATATTTTTAGTATGAAATATTTGCACCAAGGAGAATGAATTTATTAGAAATTGATACATATGCGTGCCAAAATTTGTGAATACAGTATTAAGAATGTGTAAGTAATAGCATACCATTAAATAGTTTGGTACTTTTCTGTCATACCGATTTACATTGAAGACGTTTCATTAACGAGACACACAAATGGGCCGATTTTTTATAACCACTATCACGAATATAGTTTGTAAAATTTATGACAGGATAAGTAATATTATTATACATATGAGTATATTGCTAGCGTGCCAAATTTTGTGATATATAGAAATCAGGATTCAGATTAGCATAGATATGTACACCCATTAAGTTATATATAGAAATATAATTATCATGTATTTTCTACAAAAGGTTCTAACTAGGAAATATACAAATCGATTATGACGCTTGGTAAAATACAGCACCACATTGCTTCCTAGCGAAAATTTGTAAAATGATTCATATATTATACCTAAAACTAATCTAATAACCATATATTATTATTGAATCATCAAGACGATAGAACTTCTGATTAAAATGACTTTATACGAATTTCTTATACTTAAAATATGCTTTCAGATTAAAGTGTTTCTCATATTTAGTATCTATGAAAAATATTATACCAGCATAATCACTTCATACATTTGTGGTATTCACAGGAGATTTAAAATTAATTAAGATTAGATAGCTATTTGTAATAATATCTTAGATCAAGAAGGAGTTAATACATTAAGACAAACCTTTTTATGTATTACAATCATTTATCGGACTGGAGACATTATCTAGAATATATATTTCGGAGTGATACACGAATATACGATGTCCGTCTTCATTCCGATTTCCTGTCTTTCCACAGATACGACAATGTATCCCGTATTCTTGTACTAGTTCTACTGATTTCCTTGATAGTAATTTTTGATGGTTGCTATAAGATACTTCGCAATATTATCCGATATGTCCTTATCAAATATGAGTGATATTCTTAATTAAATTACAAACACAATAACCTGTTAACGGCTCAAAGACATCTATTTGATTTGGAAAATCGGTTCAGATTTAGATATAGCTGGCCATATAATAGTTTTCGGCCGATCTGGTCATGAATTGCTGTATAATCCAACCGATCTTCCCTCCCAAATTCCTACATCCAAAAAATTTTAATGGGTCTCGAAAAACTTGGCAAAATACCAGCCAAAATCGGTTCAGATTAAGATATAGCTCCTCATATATAGCTTTCGCTCCTATTTACACTCATTTCCCAAAGAGGCCAATTTTTTACAGCTTTGATTTGGTTGAATTTTGCACCCAGGGGAGTAGAATTAGCATTGATACTATGAGTGCCAAATTTGGTTGAAATCGGTTCCAGATTTAGATATAGCTCCATATATATGTTTTCTGATATTCGACAAAAATTGTCAAAATACCAACATTTCCCTTGTAAAATCGCCACCTGCTTATCGAAAAGTTGTAAAAATGACTCTAATTTTCCTAACCTTCTAATACATATATATCGAGCGATAAATCATAAATAAACTTTAACGAAGTTTCCCTTAAAATTGCTTCAGATTTAAAATGTTTCCCATATTTTTTTACCTAACATTGTTTCCACCCTAGTGCATTAGCCGACTTAAATTTGAGTAAATATAGATTTTGGAGAAGTCTATCAAATTCTTCCAGATCGAGTGATATTTAAATGTATGTATTTGGGACAAACCTTTATATAATAGCCCCAAACACATTTGACGGATGTGATATGGTATCGAAAATTTAGATCTACTACATAGTGGTGCAGGGTATATATAGTCGGCCCCGCCCCGACTTTAGAATTTCCTTAGCGTTTTTTACTAACATATGTGTTCCACCCTAGCTGCATTGGCGAACCTTAAATTTTGAGTCTAAATAGATTTTGTTAGAAGTCTATCAAATTCTTCCAGATCGAGTGATTATTTAAATTATGTATTTGGGACAAACCTTTATATACTGGTATCCGAAAATTTAGATCTACCAAAGTGGTGCAGGGTATAATAATAGTCGGCCCGCCCGACTTTAAACTTTTCTTACTTTGTTTTTTTTTTTTTTGATTTTATTGTATAAGATAGTATTTATAAAAAATATGCCGGAAATACCTAATATACAAAACGATTATACAATAAACAACCGTAATTTTTGGATAACAATCTTTGATAAACAAATGGCTAGTGAATTTGAAGTATTTGTATTGTTCATTCATAATAAAAAGATCAATTAGGACCCCCTGTGGAAGCGAGAAAGTTTTAAAATTGTAAAATTAGATATAGAAGTAAAATAAAAAAAATGATGATAAAATAAAAGTGAAATTGGAAAAAAATAGTTTTTTAGGTTTTTTTTAAAAGTTCTTCCATCCAAAGAACTTCCAAAGCGACAATTTATAGAGCAAATGGGTTTCGCTATTTTTTGCTGGAGTATGTTTGGCGTTAAAATACTGAGCCCAAACCAACTATATTGTTTGATCCGGACGCATATAAAGCAGAGATTTTTTGTCTTTTTTCAGCATTGACAGTAACGTCACATAAAAATTCAAGCGACTTCCTGATAAATCTTATGAGGAGTACATTTGCAAATAAATTGAATTGAGTCGGATAAAAATAGCTGTAATTAAATCAAGTAAACAAATAAAATTTAAATTATGTTAAATTAAATTTAATTAATATTAAAATATTGTTAAAATGAAATTGTAGAAAATAAAATTTGTTTTCAAAATAGTGCATCTACTGTTATCATATAAATGTGTAGAACAAAGCCCACATTTTCCACCTATTTATCAGATCGCAGCAATACAGAAAGCTTAGGTGTTGTATTGTTTGTTTTTTTTTTTGTTCTTTTGTTTTGGCAAGGAATTTTCATTCCTGCTTTCATTACATAATGTAGCAATTTTGCAACGCAATCAACAGAATACTCTGTTGTCGCATGGACAATTTTTATTGTTCTGACACAGACATTGCAAGCACCATTAAAGAAAATTGTTTTTCCGCAGAAATCCGCTGGCTGGTCATGCAAGGGCATTTTTCTTCTTAGTTTTTCGATTGCTTTTGAGAAGGAATGCAAATCTACTCGACAAATACCAAAAAAAAAGCGATACCCAACAGAAAAAATTGCCCTAATCTCTAGATTATAAGCATTCCATTGGAAAATTATTCGTGAATTGATTTTAAGCCGCCATACATCATTTAAACGACAACGGCATGATAATTTTGCGTTATACTTTGCAGGCATTGTTGAAATCATCGTAACAATCAAGAGAGGAAAGGTCGATAGTATGTTGAAAACCGACCATATACAGCCTTGCAAGTAATGTCATGTCTACTTGTTCTTAGTGGCAAATATACACGTAAGAAAAGCTCGGATCTCACGTTTTAAATTAAGGTTATATAAAATATATACTGTCCTTCATCTTTTCATATCCGTTCTCATAATTTATTTCATATCGGTTGTAAAACTTTTGTTGGCTCCACTGTATATGTGTATTCTATATGATTTAGTTGAAAACCTTTTTATTAGTAAACTTCAAACATTTATTATACATCATTCATTGTGGTTTTAAATTTTAAATAAAAATAAATAAAATTTTAATAAAAACAAGTAAGGAAAGGTCTAAGTTGGGGGGCCGACTATATTATACCCTGCACACTTTGTGTAGATCATAAATTTTCGATACCATGATCATATCCCGTCAAATGTGTTGGGGCTATATATAAACGGTTTTTGTCCCAAATACATGACATTTAAAAGTCAACTCGATGTTGATAGACTTTTAAAAAATCTTAGACTCAAAATTTAAGTTGGCTAATGCACTAGTGTGACACACCAACAATTTTAGTAAAAAAAAAAGTATATAAAGCAGTAATATTCGGCCGGGCCGAATTTTAAATACCCACCACCAATGAATCAAGTATAATAGTTTACCTATGAAAACTCCTTCGTCGTAGTGGGTTACTTGAAATATTTAGAATTGTAGGGTGGTTTTGATGACCAAATCTTCTCCCCCAAACGAGCCAGCTCCCCCGAAAGACAAACTTTAAATATTCACCTAATGAAGAGCCGCACCCCCCCGCCAGGATAAGATTCTGGATTTTATGAGTAACCATTTGTTTGAGTTTTAGAGAAAATATAAACATATCGTATACCTATGTGAAATTACGCCTTGATTTAAAATCTTAATCTTGTAGATTTTTCCGCTGGGTCTAAAATTTCAGGTTTTCAGATGAAAGTATTTTTTTCTTTGTGTGCACTAGTAATGCTTGTCGGCTGTTGAGACCCATAATGGTGCCAAAGATACCAAATCTAAATGTATTAAAAATTTATGTTTTTCGAACATTTTTCTGAAATTTCGAATAAGGAAAATTAAAAACAAAGAAGGAATAAAGAATATGGAGTTAATAGCAATCCACCATAGGTCAATATATGGACGTCTCAGGAAACAATTCATAGCCTGAAAGGGGTTAGAATTTCTCATATTCACATTTTATGCTAAGCAAATTGACTCTGTAAACTAAAATGTTTGCTACACCTACGTGAAATAGCTCACAGACAAATGTGCAAATAGCCTGCGCACCGATAAAATATAAAAAAATTAAACAGAAACTAAAATCGAATTCAAGTTGAAATATTCTATTCGTTTTTTTTTTGTATTATTAAAGGGTTCGTTTGACTTGAATTTCCATGAGAAATTAATAAATAAATCAATTGTTTTTAAAACGCCTCCGAAAATGAACTCCTACCTTTGCCTGCAGTCCCCTTTTTTCTAATTGATTTCTTAAAGAAAAATGTCTTAGAGCCATGTTATTTTAAAATATTACGCTTTCATATTACGCAAATAAAACATTTACTTGACCACAGATATTTTTTAATAAAAATAACAAATCCAAAATTAACAATATATTACGGGCCGTAAGTTCGGCCAGGCCGAATCTTATGTACCCTCCACCATGGATTGCGTAAGGAACTTCCTACTAAAAGGCTGCCATCCACAATTCAGAATTACGTGGGTTGGCGATCAACCTTGCCGAAGGCAAGGTATCGTAAAACTTTTTAAACAAAACTGCCTTCTAAATTGTAAGTAGTCCCAATAAGGGGTTGTATTAAACAAAAAACAAGTATATACGCGTAAGTTCGGGCCAGGCCGAATCTTAAATGTACCTCCACCGATGGACTTGCGTAGGAACTTCCTACTAAAGTCCTGTCCCATCCACTAATCGAATTAATTGGTTGCGATAACACTTGCCGTGGCAAGGGTATCTGTAAAACTTTTAACAGCCTGCCTTCCTTAAAAATTGTCAAGTTAGTCCATAAGGGGGTATATATTAAACAAAAAAAAGGCCGATTAAATACGTATATAACAGTTTACAAAATTTTCAATAGAAATAAATTTTACAAATTTCTATCAGAGAATAAAACCTTGAACAAAATTTTCTATAGAATAAAATGTTGACAAAATTTTCTATAGAAATAAAAATGTTGACAAAATTGTCTATAGAAATAAAATGTTGACCAAAAATTTTCTACAGAAATAAATTTTGTACAAAATTTCTATAAGAATAAAATTTTGACCCAAAATTTCTTGGAAATAAAAATGTTGACAAACATTGCCTATAGAAATAAACTTTTTACAAAACTTTCTATAGAAATGAAATTTGACAAAAACTTCTATAGTAATAAAATTTGACAATTTTTACATGCTGTTAGATGGCCATATTACTTAACGAAATGTACCAAAATTTCAACCGCATCGGATGACTTTTGCTCTCCAAGAGGCTCCGAGGCAAATCTGGGATCGGTTTAGTAGGGAAGCTATAATAATTATGGACCGCAGATATGGACCAATTTTTGCATGGTTTTGTTAGAAAGACCATATACTCAAACCACCACGCACTAAATTTCAATTGGGATCGATCAATTTTGCTCACCAAGGAGGCTCCAGATTCAAATTTGGGGATAGGCGGTTTAATGGAGCTATATATAATTAGGACCGATACTGGTACCAATTTTGTGATGCTTGTTAGAGAACCCGTAGACTAAACATCAGGTGTAATACCCAATTTTCCAAACCCGGATCGGATGAATTTGCCCTCCAAGAGGCTCGCGGAGGTCAATCTGGTGATCGGTTTTATATGGGAGCTATATATAATTATGGAACCAGATATGGACCCAGTTTGTGAGATTGTTAGAGACCATATACTAACACCACGTACCAAATTTCAATCGGGTAGGAAAGAAGTTTGCTCCTCCAAGAGGTCCTCGGAGTCAAATCTGGGATCTTTTATAATTGGTGAGGCCTATATATATTATGGACCGATATGGACCATCTTTTTGCATGGTTTTAAAAGGACCGTATTACTAACATCAAGGTACCAAACATTCAACGCCGGATGCGGATGAATGTTGCCCCTCCCAAGAGGCTCTCGAGAGGTCTCAAATCTGGGGATGCGGTTTATACTGGGCTATATAATAATTATTGGACGCGATATGGACCAATTTTTGCATGTTGTTAGAGACCGTAACTTAGACCACGTTACCAAAATTTAACCGGATCGGATGAATTTTTGCTGCTCCGGAAGGCTCCGCAAGCCCAAATTTGCGGGAGTCGGTTTATATGGGGCCTATACGTTAAACGTGGGCCGATATGGCCCATTTTCAATACCATTACCCCGACCTACATCCAATACAAGCTACTTGTGCCAAGTTCAGCTCGATAGCTAGTTTCGTTCGGCAAAGTTAGCGGATTATCCACAGACCCGACGACACAGCCGGACCAGACGGAAGCAGACGGGACGGACATGCTTAGATCGGACTCCAGAATTTCACCCACGACCCAGAATATATATACTTTATGGGGTCCTTAGAGCAATATTGTCCGATGTGTTACAACGGAATGACCAAGTTAAGGTTATTACCCCCCATACCTTATGGAGGAGATGGTATACAAATTGCAATACCGACGTACAACCTGTGGCGTATGAATATAATTCCGTAAACTTAAAGCACACCCCCTTCCACGCCTACAAAAAAAATAAAAAAAAAAAAATACCACTTAAATTACCCGGTAATGTGATTGCGAAATGCAATAGTTCTCCTTTTTCATGGTTTTCAACAATGAATATTTATAAAGAAGAGCATGACCAAAGGAATGGGTAAGCTATACACCTGTCCTGTTATTCGGTGGCATTATACTCGGTGGTTTTAATCCCAGAACAAAGATTTGTGTTTAACGCATGTGGTATGAACAATTTTCCTCGGGTAATATGCCAAACATTCCTGGTTTCGAGATTTATCTGAGCATCGCCAAAATAATCAAAATACCGAACTCCTTTAAAAATCTGCTGATAATATGAGGAAATTTGTTCAACACTACTGTAAAACCTAGGTGACTGTGAGCGGGTTGAGGCACATATCTTACACCTCCGGTGAGGCATGCCAGCACACTAGATAGTGTGGTTGTGGTAAATAAAATCAAACTATGGGCATCACCATATCAGTGGATGCTGTGTGCGGTGCGTCTTGTATGTATGTCAAAAGCACCACCAAGCAATGAATTGAATTCACTCAAATCTA
>PGFW01028582.1:20220-33760 GCA_003123925.1 Haematobia irritans
CAACACCGTTTGATAACAATTTCTTTTCAAAAGCGTTCATGTGCCTCAACTAATTGTAGTAGGAGAAAATTTCTATAGCAATAATTTCTTGAAAAAAGTTCTAGAATAAAATTTTTGACAAAATTTCCATAGAAGTTAAGTTTTGGAAAATTTTCCATAGCATGGTTTAATTTTGATAACAATTTTCAATAGATAAATGTTGAAAAAATTTTCCATAGAAATAAATTTTGACAAAATTTATCTATAGAAATAAAATTTGACAAAATTTTCTATGATAAAAATTTTGGCAAAATTCCTATAGGAAGTAAGCATTTTGAAAAAATCTCATTGAAATAAAATTTACCAAAGTTTTCCATAGAAGTAAAAAATTCTACAAAATTTCATGAAAGTCAAAAAATTTTCATAAGAAATAAATTATGACAATTTTCAACTGGAACATAAATTTTGACAAAAAATTTTATGAAATAAATTTAAAAAATGATCATTTATTTTTATTTTCTGTAAATTTTGACAAATTTTCTATGGACTA
Source organism: Haematobia irritans (assembly GCA_003123925.1). Taxonomy (NCBI): domain Eukaryota; kingdom Metazoa; phylum Arthropoda; class Insecta; order Diptera; family Muscidae; genus Haematobia; species Haematobia irritans. The sequence continues at coordinate 20,750 of PGFW01028582.1, forward strand.
ACAAATATGGCAAGTTATCTATAGAAGGGAATAAAAAATTTTGCAAATTTATTCTATAGAAATAAATCTTTGCCAATTTTTCATAGAAATTAAAATTTTGCAAAATTGTCTATACAAATAAAATTTTCTACACAATTAATACTTCACAAATTTCATAGAAATAAAATTTGAAAACTATAGAAATAAAAATTTGACATATTTTCTGTAGAAATAAAATTTGTGATAAAATTTCTAAAGAATAAAAGTTTAATAAATTTTCTTATAGAAACAATTTTGACAAAAAATTTTATAGAAGTTAAATTTTAATAAATTTCTATAGGAATGAAGCTTTTGGAAAATTTTCTATGAGAATAAATCTTTTTCAAAAAATTTTCTAAAAAACAATATTTGCAGAATTTTTTATGAAAAAACAAGTTTAACAAAATTTGTACAAAATTTTATAGAAGTAAAAATCTTGAAAAATTTTCTATAGAAATTAAATTGACAAAATTTTCTATAGAAAAATTTTGACAAAATTTTCTACTAGAAATACATTTGATAAAAGTTTCTATAAAAATAAAATTTTGACAAAATTTTTCTATAGAAATAAATTTTGACAAAATTTTTTATAGAAATAAATTTTGACAAATTTCTTTAGAATTAAATTATTTCTATAGAAATAAAATTTGAAAATTGTTATAAAATAAAATTTTACAAATTTTTTATTAGAAATAAAATTTTGACAAATTTCTTTAGAAAAATTTTGAAAAATTTTCATATAGAAATAAATTTTGACAAAATTTCTATAGAAATAAAATTTTGACAACAACTTTCTATAGAAATAACATTTTGATAAAAGTTTCTATAAAAATAAAAAAATTTTATTTCTATAGAAAAATTTGTCAAAAATAAACTTCTATAGAAAATTTTTATAGAAAATAGTAGAGGAATATTTTGCAATAACTACTAAAACATAAAAATTCTACCAAACAGTAAAAATGTATCATTTTTGTAGAATTCTACCAGCTGCGGCAACCGTGGATGTACGAGTAGTACGTCATACATCATTTGCTACCAAATCACATGTTTTGGGTTTTGTGTGATACATTTTGGATATGACTAATACATCAAGAAACTATGCCTAGTCAGACATCCCAGAGAAATATTAGCGTAACTATGTAACGTAGGACTACCCATTTGAATTGTTAATTTAATTTCGTTGAAACTTTTCGATTCATTCATTCAAGCCACACTCCCTTTTAAAGTTAATCAAATCCCACTTCTTCTTCCTCTTCTTCTTGGTGGTGGTTATCATTTCCTAACCAAAAAATTTTATTTGATTGAAGCAGCATCAAAATCAAATGAAATTAAATCGAAACACCACCAACATTTACCGCGCGATAGCAAACCATTTGGTTTACCATCATACCGTCATGCCATTCACCAGTACCACAAGTTGTTTGCTGCCTTCGCTCTTGTTGCCACATCCATAAGGTTAACCATCAAAATGGAAACCTACAATCAAATTTGTTGCCATTGTTTTCCGGAGCAGCACACGCCACCGCGCATTGATGAAACATACAAACGGGCTATTGAAAACTGAAAAACTTTTATCAAATCTGGTTCGATGTTCGTTGCTGCCGCAGCAGATTGCCGGTGAAGAGTAATGGCTGGTGATTTGGGGAGGGAGGTAACATGAAAACGGAAAGCGTGCCACGGAAACCCACTCATTTATTGGCGCCAATTATTTATGGTGGGAAGTGCTTAGCTGAACCTAGAAAACAATCGAATCAGCCACTTTGCTTTGCCTTACGTTGGTGGGGGTCGTCGGAAATACTAAAACTAAATAAAAGGAAAAAGAAAACTAACAAAACCAAAAACAAAATGATTTGTAATTTTTGATTTGCCACAATAAATGGTGTGTACGCACTGACACACTTTTGTATCTTAAACTGGGTCATGGTCTGTAGAAAGGGGAATTGATTTGCTTTTTCCAAAGAAAAAAATTGTAAACTTTTATTTAATTTCATTATTTAAGCTATTCCTATAGCTGAAGAGCTGAAGCTGGTTACCTTATGATACTCATATTCGTGGTGGCAAAAAACAAAAACAGATTCTTTGTGGGATGCCTTAGTGTGTAAATATAACCATAGCGATAGGCGGTAGGCGAACACTTATTTAGGTGTATTTCTTATGGGAAGCCCAAAATCCGCGACCGAATACCGTGACGGCTAGCGGCGTGTCGCTAAATTAAAACTTATTCTAACTCCTTGGCGAAAACTGGTATAGTGTTGCCATCGCTTATCAATTTTTTTAACTCACCACTAGGAATCAGGGATGGAAAATGCAGTACTATAGTACTTTTTTCAATACTTTTTCACCCCGGTCAGTACCGTAGTACCCCCGCGAAGGATTTAGTACCTTTTGTGTAGACATTTTTGAGTCGATATCAGATTTATGGTACAATAGCTTTGACAAAATATTTTAATATTTTATCAATCTTATTGGCTAATAGCCTTTTACGAATATGGCAAAAACAGACATGTTCATGTGGGAAGAAATCTCGATTTTGTAAAAGACATAGCCAAAAACAGGATTTTATTGAACTTCAAGAATGTTTTAGTCGAAAAAAGAATGCGATTCCATATTATCGATTTTTTATTTTGGTAGAAAATGTTGTTCCAAAATTTTATTTCTATATAGAATTTTTGCAAAATTTTATTTTTATAGAAAATTTTGTCAAAATTTTATTTCAATTGAAAATTTTGTAAACATTTTATTTCTATAGGAAATTTTTGCAAAATTTTATTTCTATAGAAAAAATTTTGCAAAATTTTTTTTCTGTAATTTTTTTTTGCAAAATTTTATTTCTATTGCAAATTTTTTTGCAAAATTTTTATCACTTTTATTAGAAACTTTCAAACTTTATCTAAAGATTCACATACGTTTTTAGCCGAGTCATTCTGCGTGCAAATTTTCTCGTAAAATTATCTCTGCGACATATTCTTTGAGTGAATCATTTTGAGCTTTTTGTATAAATAAGTACCTTTCCGCTCAAAAAATACTTCTCTTTTGTACTTCCTTAAAAATTTGTTAATATTTTCCATCCCTCGCTATGGAATTGCTGTTCGCCTCGACACCTGTGTGAGATTATTTTTCTTGAAAATTAACTCAACAGATAACGCAGGCCATTTGTATGTTTTTATTCAACTTCATTTGTTTTAATTATTGTCAACGCACTGCTGATAATTGAGCAACAAAAACGCTAGGAAACGTGAAAAGCAGGAATTAGTTCGCTCGTCACAAGTTATTTGATATTTGCCGTCTTGCGGCACACAATGTTTGCCTTACCGCCATCGCGTTACTGGATGTATATTTACACCACCTTAAGCCCCTCCTCTCTTTAATATCTTGTACGTGAAATAGTGAAGATTACATTCTAATGGGAAATCTTCATTTTCATATTTTTGGATCGTAACACACAGAGAAGAATATCAATCATATTTCTATAATTTTATGGGTTATATGGTCCAAATCCACGTGTGGATCGATACTCGATAAGACGGGCGTCGAGTCCTCACCGAAATGAGTTAAAAATTACTCTATAAAAGTATTGTGATGCCAAGCTGAGTAAAATTATAAATAATCGTTGGGCCCCTCAAATTGCCTTCGTTTGGCTAACTCTTATATCTTTTTTTAAGTAAATGTATGTAATAAACAGAAATTCATCGTAAATTCATTATTGTTTCTAAACCTGATAATTTAACAGCAGGACCGGATTTAGAAGATTTCCTCAAAATTATGTGAAATTCTCCATCAAGTCCGCAAACGTTAAAGATTGTTTTCCGCCCATCCACGAAAAAATATGCAAATTTGGGATATGGCAACACTGCTTTACGGCAATCGTGTTCAAATGGTTAGGGTTTTCCCGAAGTTAAATTTGAAACGTTTGTTAACATAAAATTTAGATTTGAGAATATCTGTTTTATACCCTAAAACACTATAAGTGGTCAGGGTATAATAAGTTTGGATCTGCCAAAAAAAGTGCTACCAGAAATAGTTGATTTTAGAACCCCATAAAATATACGATCGACTCAGAATCACTCGTCCTGATGTCGGATCCGTCCGTCTGTCCATTGTATTTAGTTGTTCACAGGATTGCGGTCGCAATTATTAACCGATTTTGCTATGAAAATTCTTCCACAGGGCTCAGATTCATAGGCGGTACCAAGGGACGAAGACACGTAATTGGATTTGGAGAAAATCGTCCGCATCAAAGGTTTAATATTAGCTCCCATATATATATGTATCGCCGATTTCTCGCATCAAAAATATGGTTTTACGTTTCCTGCGCTTTTTTATTAGCTTATTTATACCTTAAACCATTCATAAGTGCCCAAAAAAATGTGCCTACCCAGAAATAATTGATTTTAGACCCCATAAAATATATACGATCGACTCAGACATCACCCCCTGAGTCGATCTAGCGCTTGGTGTCGCCCGTCTGTCCATGTATTTGTGCTGCTGTTCACAGGATTCCGTGTTCGCAATTGATTAACGAATTTTGATAGAAATTTTGGTTCACAGGAGTTTTTTTGGGCACAAGGACGAACGCTACATTGAATTTGGAAGAATTCGGTATTCAAATTGCTATGATATAGCTCCCATATATATCATCGTATCGCCCAATTTCGACAAATGGGTCACGTTGCCGCTTTTTTTTTCAAAGCGGATCGTCGCACCACGAATTTGGGCAAAGGTAAATCTCTTTCCACTCGCCCTCTCTCATAATCTTGGTCTGCGAAATTTATATCCAAATCGTTTCAGATTTCAGATATAGCTCTCATATATATTGTATCGCCCGATTTTCCCAAATTCTGGCCATCAAACCATATTTATCAACTGATCTTACTCAAGAGTTGGGCTGAAATTGTAATCTTCTTATAGTACTAACTATATGTTACAAAAAATCATCGAATCGATCAGTATTTAGCTATAGCTCGCAAGTATATACTGTACCGCCGATGCTGATCGTTTTTTTTAAATTTTGGCCCATAAAACCTCTTTTTTTATCAACTTATCTTACTCAAATTTGGCTAAATGTAATATATTGCGATAGCCACTAATTTATATGTGCAAAAAATCATCGAAATCGGTTCAGATTTAGATATAGCTCCCATATATATGTACTAGCCGACTTTTTCCCAAATGCTTGGCCATAGAACTCTTATTTATTAACCGATCTCACTCAAAGTTGGCTATGATCCACGTCCTCTATATTCATTAACGGTATGTGCATAATATCATCGGAAATCGGCTTCAGATATTAGACATAAGCTTCCATATATTGTAGAATCGCACCCAATTTTGAAAAATTTGCCCCTAATTAGCCTTATGTTTGAGCGTCTCATTCTTAACTGATCTTACTCAAATTTTGCCACAAGGTAACCTTTTGCGTATTAATCAAACCCGCAATATATTTATGCAAATTGGTTCACATTTACATATAGCTTCCATATATATGCATCGCTCGATTTTCCCAAATTTGACCATAATACTTTTATTTATTAACCAATGTTACTCAAATTTCAAATTTTGATGTACTAGCCGATCGTATTTATACGTACTTGTAGCTCTTACATAAGAATATTGCTCGATTTTTACAAATTTTGTATTTATTACCCACACTAATTTAACGATTTTCTCTTTTTTAATAATGGGCTCAATATTAGTGGCATACTAACCCCGTGGTGCAGATATCAACTATAGCCGAGTGTTGCTAGAAGTAGGGGAAATTCCTATATGTAGGTTTTTTCTATATTTTAGCGTTCTTGTAGGACGTATGGGCCGCAATATAGCGGACATTTTCACTCAACACAATTTGTAATTAATTTTTACATTTTGGTTGGCTCTAGAAGAGGAAATTAGAAGCCGGCAAGCCGATTGATCTTTAACAATGTGTGTTTTTACCACTCGTGCCAAAAAAATCTAACAAAATTTGATGAGATTACACCAAATTTACCAACCAAATCTTACCAATACAAAGATTTCTATTAGAAAATTTGTCAAAATTTTATTTTGTATAGAAAATTTTGTTCAAATTGTATTTCTATTATATTTTTTTTTCAAATATTTTTTCTATAAAAAATTTTCTTAAAATTTTATTTCTATGGAATTTTTTTCAAAATTTTATTTTTATGGAATTTTTTCTCAAAATTTTATTTCTATAGAATTTATGATCAAAATTTTATTTCTATAGAAAAAATTCTCCAAAAATTTGTTTATAGAAACTTTTTCCAAAATTTTATTTCTATAGAGATTTAACACAAAAAAAATACTATTTTTGGTAGAATTCTACCAACTGTGGCAACCGTGCGTGGTAATACAATTCTATTTTCTAGGTTTTTTTATAACAAGGTTGCTCTAATAAGTCCCCGGTTCTAACAAGAAAAACACATTTTTTTCAAAAATTTTTTTTTTTCGTTTGTTATTATTCACATAGTTCCCTTCAAGAGCTTATACAACGTTATAACGAGCCTTCCCAACTTTTTTAATCCATCTTTGGTTATACTCTTCGAATTTTGCCTCAAAATAGGCCTCAGTTTTCGGCGATCACCTCTTCATTGCCAGACAATTTTTCCCTGCGGAACATCCTTTTGTAGGTCTGAGAACAAAGGAAAAAGTCGCTGGGCGGCCAGATCTGGAGAATACGGTGGGTGGGGAAGCAATTCGAAGCCCAATTCATGGAAATTTCTTGCCATCGTTCTCAATGAACTTGGTGGCACGGTGCGTGTTTTGGGAACAACACTTTTTTTTCTTCTTCAATATTAGAGCCGTTTTGCCAGCGATTTCGACCTTCAAACGCTCAATAACGCACGATATAATAAAAGGTGATTAACGGTCAAATTGCGTCAATATAAAACTTTAGACGTATTCTTTCAACTTTTGCATTTAAAAAACCTGAACACCCCTCATTTTTAAGGTGTGCTGTTGTTAGAATGCTGCTCCTATTTGCTTTTGGAATTTCACTCTTCAGCTTGTTCAAAATGCCGTCTCAAGCAAGAGAGAAGCGTATCAAAAATTTTGCTTTGCGCGCCATCCCGAAAATTCCGAAGTACTCGCACGCAAAGCTGGCCAAAATTCAACGTTAACAATGTAATTAAAAGCTGATTTGAGGCCAACGTTGTGTCTGACAGCCAGGGAAGTCTGGATCGGGGGGAAATCGGAAAACGGAAGCCGGTGAGACGACAAAGAGATGTTGCGGTTAGTTTCAAGCCGCAACCCTTACCATCTCTCTCCGAATGCCGCAAATAGCGGGTGTAATTTCGTCTGACAAACCGTGCATCGAGCGCAAAAAAACAAGCGTGACTAATCGCTTAGCAAAAGGGTAGTGAGTCCACAATCGCGATGATAAACAAAATACGAGACGGGCAAAGCGCCATCCCTGAGAGCTGTGCACGACGATTGCTGACGAGTTGACTGCGTGTAAATTGGACGACGAAACCTACGTCAAAGGCCGACTACAAGCAGCTTTCCGGGACAGGAGTTTTATACGGCAAAGGAAGTGGAAAGTAGCATATTTTCAAGCACATAAAACTTGTCAAGTTCGCACAAGAAAATATCTGGTTGGCAAGCCATCTGTACCTGTGGCTTGAAAGAGCAGCATTTTCATAGCTTCCGGGCTTGTCAACCAAGAAATTTACGTGGAAAGAGTCGTTTGAATAAACGTCCCTGCTGCCTGTTCCTGAAGAAACACGGTTGTTCCCTACTTTTTTGGCCGGATTTTGGATCTTGCCATTTCGGTAAAAAGGCCATGGAGTGGTACGCCGCCAACACTGTTGCATGTGGATTGCCTGAAGACAAGAACCCTGGCCCCAGACACGGCCGAAGCTCGCCCAATGAAGAAATACATGGCTTTCAAGCGCGAACCTAAAGAGACGACAAAAAAACTGCTAAAGACGAGCAGGCATTCCATGGCTTTCTGCGGGCGAAGAAGTCGGTGGACAAGGTGGTGTACAAGAAATCTGGATCGGCGGTGTCAAGGTGAGCGCCGCAACTTCGGATTTGGAAGAAGCGAAAGTACTGAATATCTCTGAATTTATTCGTTTCACGATTTACACGCGTAGTTTCCTTGACAATTTAATATCACCCTTTAGTCACTGTTGATGTTCCCTTCTCAAAGATATCGATATATTCATTGCACCAAGAAAGAGGTATCATCTTGCCAGTGCGAATACGTTTTTATCCATTTTTTTTTCACAATACAAGAGAGTTGATTCAGCAAAAGGACGCTTATTTCCACAAAGCTTAATTTGACTTTACAGACGTCAGATTTTGCACGAATCATTTGTAAGGTGGACTTTTGTAAAAATAATTATGCATTTAACACTAGCGACGCCATCTTATGTGTCAGACCGGGGACTTATCAGCCAACCTTTTATGGTTGAATTCGATACCTTACCCCATCTATTATTACCTCTCACCTCTATTGCTTCCATAACTTATGATAGCCCATTGTTTATGTCTCCATGGTGTAGTCTCGTATGTTCGTGTGTGGCGTATAATCCTAATGTACTATAACTTCACGATAAAACATAGGCACATAAAATTCAAATTGAATGGAAATAAAAGGAAATGCTAAATTATATCATACTTTGTTAGAAGTCATCCACCCACCCACTGGACTCCCTTGGAAATAATAGAGAGTTAATGTGAGTCTGTGTGTCATGGAAGGGGAAAATACATAAGCTAACATGAACATAATTGATGTTTACACCTTTTTGGGGCACAAAATGTTTTGTTATTTCTATAGGGCTTAGTTTTATTGTTGCTATGTTATATGTTTTTGAATCGTCTTCTCTAACTTTCATTAAATGAAGGCTAACCAAATGGTTAGATGACAGTAAAACTGTACAAATTCCATAAATACCGTACAGAAATAATTTAGACATTCCTGGAGTATTCCAATTGATTTATGTATATTCAAATTCCAATAAATTTTTAATTGTCTTAAGTTTGAACGTGGATTTTAGAATGACAAACAATAGGTAGAACAAGTTGAAAATGAATTAAAAATTGTGACTTAAATTTTGTGGATACCCTACCCCATTTTTATACCCTGCGCCACACTGTGGAAAGGTATTATAAGAAGTGCATATGTTTGCAACACCCAGAAGGAGACGAGATAGACACATGGTGTCTTTGGCAAAAATGCTCAGGGTGGGCTCCTGAGTCGATATAGCCATGTCCGTCTGTCCGTGAACACATTTTTATACCCTCCACCATAGGATGGGGGTATATTAACTTTGTCATTCCGTTTGTAACACATCGAAATATTGCTCTAAGACCCCATAAAGTATATATATTCTGGGTCGTGGTGAAATTCCGAGTCGATCTGAGCATGTCCGTCCGTCCGTCCGTCTGTTGAAATCACGCTAACTTCCGAACGAAACAAGCTATCGACTTGAAACTTGGCACAAGTCGTTGTTATTGATGTAGGTCGGATGGTATTGCAAATGGGCCATATCGGTCCACTTTTACGTATAGCCCCCATATAAACGGACCCCCAAATTTGGCTTGCGATTGCTCTAAGAGAAGCAAATTTCATCCGATCCGGCTGAAATTCGGTACATGGTGTTAGTATAAGGTCTCTAACTACCATGCAAAAATTGGTCCATATCGGACCACTTTTACGTATAGCCCCATAAAAACGGATCCCCAAATTTGGCTTGCGATTGCTCTAAGAGAAGCAAATTTCATCAGATCCGGCTGAAATTTGGTACATGGTGTTAGTATATGGTCTCTAACAACCATGCAAAAATTGGTCCATATCCGTCCATTAATTACATATAGCCCCCATATAAACCGATCCCCCGATTTGGCTTACGAAGCCCCTAAGAGAACCAAATTTCATCCGATCCGGCTGAAATTTGCTACATGGTGTTAGTATATGGTCTCTAACAACCATGCAAAAATTGATCCATATCGGTCCATAATTACATATAGCCCCCATATAAAACCCGATCCTCCGATTTGGCTTGCGGAGCCTCTAAGAGAACCAAATTTCATCCGATCCGGATGAAATTTGGTACATGGTGTTGCTATATGTTCTCTAATGACCATGCAAAAATAGGTTCACATCGGTCCATAATTATATATAGCCCCCATATAAACCGATTCCCAGATTTGACCTCCGGAGCCTCTTAGAGGAGCAAAAGTCATCCGATCCGGCTGAAATTTGTAACGTGGGTGTAGTATAGGCCGCTTATAACCATGCCATAATTGGTCCATATCGGTCTATAGTTATATATAGCCGATCCCCAATCACACAAAAATTGTCATATCGGTTCATAATCATGGTTGGCACTCAAGCCAAAAATAATCTACCAAAATTTTATTTTTATAGAAAACATTGTCAAAATGTTATTTCTTATAGAAAATTTTGTCAAAATTTTATTGTCTATAGGAAAATTTTATCAAAATTTGATTGTCTATAGAAAATTGCTTATTCAAAATTTTTATTTCTATAGAAAATTTTTTCAAATTTTATTTCTATAGAAATTTTTTCCAAATTTTATTTCTATAGAAAATTTTTTTCCAAATTTTACTTCTATAGAAAATGTTGTCAAAATTTTATGTCTATAGAAACTTTAAACTTAATTATATACGTATTTAATCGGCCTTTTTTAGTGTAATATATACCACGTATGGACTATGTGGTATATATTACGGTGTTAGGAAGTTTTAAGATGCCTTGCCATCGGCAAGTGGTACCGCAACACCAAGTAATTCGACTTGTTGGATGACGAGTCTTCAGTAGAAGTTTCTACGCAATCCATGGTGGAGGGTACATAAGCTTCGGCCTGACCGAACTTACGGCCGTACATACTTGTTTAATTTAATATATACCACGTATGGACTTACTTACAATTTAGAAGACTGTGATGGGAGGTTTTAAGATACCTTGCCATCGGCAAGCATTACCGCAACCCAAGTAATTCGATTGTGGATGGCTGTGTTTAGAAGAAGTTTCTACGTAATCCATGGTGGAGGGTACCCAGCAAAAAAAGCGTCGCCAAAAAAGTAATGAAAATGTTCTTTTTTGGATCCGGAGATAGTGCTCAAAATTGACGCAGAGGCGAATGGAATTTTAACATTGGGCTTGTCATAGGACGGAAGTCCTCAATTTCAACAGCCGTTGCACTGAATTTGCATCACTTCTTTAGGTGGGATCCGAATTCAATGTTTTGGATGTGAATTAACAAATTTTGTGATATTTTGAAAAATAAATAATTTTTTAAATTTTTTTATGAGTTTAAATGCATTCTTACGCTTATGTGGAAGGTTTGACATCAAATATTTTCAAAAATTCGCAATTTTTCAGATTGGACTTAGCATTTTTTTTGGCAAAATTTAAATGATTTGTACCATTGTATGAATTCTTACTCTGTTTTTAACCTATTTGAAACAAAAAAAGTTTGAAAATTACCCATTAAAAGTATGAAAAACCAAGTTATAAAAAATTGAATTAAAAGAACTGCCTGGGTACTTAAAATAAAGAACATCATTGGGAGTGCATCTTCTGGAAGTGCTTATAAAGTTGTGCCTTTGGAAGAACATCCAAATTTTTTTGCTGGGTACATAAGCTTCGGCCTGGCCGACCTTACGGCCGTATATACTTGTTCATTTACATTCATTTATATTGAAATATTTTTGATACATTATGATCCCAATTACCCTAAACATTTTCTATGTGATCGGTGTCTTAATAAATAATGGAGTCGAATTTATATTTGTGTGCAAGTTACACCTTTTTGCCATGTCGCCTAAAAGTATGCAAACAAAATTTCCTTCATTGAATAATTATGAAGAAATGGAGATAAAATGAGTGTTAGGTTAGTGAGGATCTTAATTGAAAAAATTTATTTAGGGATTTTCTACAAATCGTTGATATAAATCCGTTTATTTTTTACTTTTTTTTTCTAAATGAAAAAGTGTGTCACTTCACTTTTTTTTAATTAGTGAGCCACCTTTTATGATGAGTTACAATTTTTGTACCACTTCTTGGAAATTCTCAACGAAAACGCTGACCCAATAGTTAAAACTATGGAATAAATTGCTTTTATGTTTCCATTTAGGAACCACGGTGCGTTATTTCTAAAACTACTTCTATTTTCGTTTTCTCGTTATCATTCATAATTTGTGTTGTTTTTTGTTTTTAGAAAACCAGATTTATTTTCATATTCTCTTCTGTTTAGTGTGTTTCATGAATGTTTTGACTTAAGTTGTTGTCCCATTTAAATGGAATTGGTGATGCCATTTCGTTGTATTTGTTTGCACCCACGCTTCCAAAAGACAAGTTTGAGAGATAACGACCTGATAGCTGTGACCGGTCGTCAGACATATACAGTGAAAGAGAGACATATTGGCAGACAGACACTTATCACTTTTTAGTGTATGGAAAGTGTATGTCGGCTTATCGCGAAGTGAAATTGTAGTACACAGTAAACATTTTTATTCATAGCAATTAAATATTATATAGAAAAAAAAGATCGAATAAAATTTTATAATTTTTTTTTTATTAAATATGAATTTATTCTTTTTTGTTTTATAAAAATATTTTACTCTATTCACCCAAAAGGGTTCACTTTTTGGTGGTAGGTTTATTTTAGAAATTTAACTAAATTATTTTACTTATTGCAGTATGAAACAATTAATTTACAACAATAATTGTTGTCAAATTAATGTATTAACAAAAATAAATTTCTTCCGTTGTTAAAGAAAATTTAATATTTTCAGGAAAAAAAGTTGGAGTAAAATATCTATATGAAGTTTAAAACAGACAACGCTATGTGAAGTAAAAAAGAGGGAAGACGAATAAATGTAGTAGCAACTTATTTAATTTTATTGATACTATCATTTTCTGTGATTGAAGACATTTCAATTAAAAATTAATAGATCAATTAATTCGTGATTGAAGACAAAAAATATTTTTTTTGTGGTACTTATTTTAGCACAAAATGTAAAATAAAT
>PGFW01028603.1:0-11557 GCA_003123925.1 Haematobia irritans
TCTTTAGAGGTTGTTGACAATAACGCTTATTATTGTTATTATTATAGCAGCATCGGCGTTGTCGCCATCACCATTGCCTTGTCATTATTCTGCCGCCAGACCGGGTAACCTAGGGGTAAATTCAACTGACATCAAAAATATGATGATAATGTCTCATGAGCTTAAACCACTTTTATGTATTGGACATACTCGCACACACACACAAACATACACGAAATTATATGAAATGTGCAATATATTCGACGGGAATAAAAAATGGTACGTTGTTTATTTTTTTGGAATTTGGGGAAGCGCTTTAAATTCCACAAAAATTTTTTTGAAATGAAATTGATATTGAATATATTCATATTGATATTTGAAGAATTGTTGGCAGGAGAAAAGTAAAATCCTTTGCTTTTTGGCAAAAGGGATCGCGATTCATAGTTTTCTACTTTTTTTCAGTATAGCAATGCTTAGTGCAACTTTTGCTAGCAATGTCAGGTTGAATTTTAGCTTATTAGCACTTGCTTGATTCACAATAGCTAATTGTTGTGAATTAGTTCAACAACAAAGTGCTGTTAAATAATCTCGAAATCATGAGACTGCTTCCATTCGGCTTCTCCACCTACCTGAATCAACCTGAATCATTTCACCCGCATGTCTCACCACAATAGTGTCTCACTCTTTCCAAATAAAACAAACCTCCTGAGTAAGATTTTAGTCTTGTACTTTAATTGTGACGTCATATACCTTCAACAAATGCGTCTCCCGGACACTCCTATGATTAAACTTACACAATACACCAAAATCGTCATTCAACATGTAATTCCCACAAATGTATTAATGTACAAAAATTATTATGAAACTTTTATATCATTTATGCATCTACATTACTCACCTAAAGTTCGAATTTTCTTAACATCGGAATAAAATTGCAGTGTCTAATGACTCCAAGAAACAACCTTTAGACTCATCCGAACAATCCGCATGAATATCACCCGGTAACCCACCCACCCCTCAAGCTAGCCTCAAGATACAAACCGTGAGACCCTCGGCGAGATATGACCGTTACGCCATCCATCCATTCCCCTTCACAACCCAAAAATACCCTATAGACTCTTCAATGACACGCGCCTCCGTCACCTCTGACTCATTCACTACCCGTGACATGAACGTCCACCGAGTACGTTTCGCGATCTTAGCCACCCGCCGATTGAAAAAATTTTTGGCCAGCCTCGATCGCACCCGGCCGACTCTATGTGGCCCTCACTATCGACCTGAAAACAATACCCAGCACCGATCATAACCACATTCCCATCTTTCATACTGAACAACAGGCCTTCAAATTCTTCGAATACTCCACTACCCCACGCACAACAACTGTCAATCCTCTCCTCTAAACTCCCACAATCTTTCACAAACAGCCTTCTCTCGGTGGTCTACAACTCATTCCTCGATTCACTTAGATCTTCAAATATCCCCGTCCGACATCATCTTCACTTCATCTCTCTATCCCTATCTCATTCTTCCAGTCTACACGGCACTCCCCTCTTCTTTTCAATCCTCTACCTATCATCCCCCACCTACACACCCACACGTAATACACCCAATAATGCTATTTCCATGCATTGCTTCTTCGGCAAAACCATGCTCTAATGTTAACGCATTGATTAGCATTATTAAATATTCATTAAAATCATTAATTTTATATTTAGGCATATGTATCCATAGCCAACACCTCCGATGCTGTTGTTCTTGTTAATGATTTCTTTTTTTTTGTTGGCTTTGCCAACGAAAGACATGAATCGTTAATAATAGAAGCTGGAATAATTCTATTTTTAATAACTAAAATTATCGCGTTAATTCTCTCAAATTTTTTTAAACTAGATTTACATTACCTTTATTCCTCCAATTGCTCCAAAATTTCCACTTTTTTTTAATTATTCATTGATATTGGGACTTAGTCCATTTTGATTCTTACTGTTTTATATTAAATCTGTAAGTAAAGCAATGATACAAAATATTCCAAGTTTGTCGGTTTGTTTTGCTTGGGGTTTTTGGTTTACTTGCCGGTTTTGCGATACGTTTTAATCAATAAATGCGCATTTTTAATGTCAAAAACATTAACATAATGTGCAGATATAAAACTGACAATCAATATTGCGGTTTAAAATCGTTTGCCGTGTCGGGCGTTACTGTGTTTGCAGAAGTCTTGTGGCCAATGGTTGTGTTGGCGAATTGGTTCATATTGACTTGCCAGAGTTGTTGTTTGGTTTTCTTCCTCTGGTCAGTTGACTTTAGATTAAGTATATAGAAAGGAAGATGTTTTTTTCTGTCTGGTAATTCTTTCAGATGAATTTAAATTGTGAGCACGATTAACTAAAATTTAAATGATAATTTTCTGTTAAGAATATGTGTTTGTAAATAAAAAAGGAAAACCGCACTAAATAACGAATAGAAAGACAACTCGACTAAATCAGTGTATGTAACATCTTTATAATTAATTTATACTTAACAATAAAGTGAAGCTGAGGTGGTGAGTGTTTGCCTTTAAAGAGGATAATAATGTATTCGGCAATGTTGATTTCAAAAGGGGGCTTGATAGGAGCAAGAAATTCAAAACACATCGGGTGGTTTACACATTATTCAATAATTTATTCAGTTCTTCAATACGAACTGGAGCGGTTCATTCGGGCTTCATTTTACCTTTTAACATTGCAAATTTGAAATATTTTGAGAATCAGTAGTGAAGCACGCCTGGAGTGAACCGAAATGCTCGTGGGAGTAGCTTGTAAAATTATACGAAGAAGGTTTCCAGAGGCTTCCTAGTCAAGCGGCAGTATGGTTCCCGAGATGTCTAACTCAAAAGGACGTGGTCAAACTCGCACGTATGTATAAGTTCCGCAGCACTCCAACACCTTCTACACTGAAAGAAGAGGTTTTTCTTTTCTGTGAGGAACGGGCAGTAATTGTAGATTAGGGGGCAAACTTTCTTTTGTATTGCAAATTGTTCTTCGAAAGGGAAATAAAATAATATTAGAGAAAATCGATTGCTATCACATTTCTAAATTTGAGTTTGTTTCGTCTAAATACTTTTAAAAAATATGTAGAATTCTGTTTGGTCTAAAATTTCAGTTCCGAGAAACAGATAATTTCTTTACCATTTGTGTAGATAGAATTACCAGCAGCAAAACATAGATCCCTCAACGACTTCCCTATATCCTACAAGGTAGCGTTTGACTACTGCGGGTGTACTCAGTAGATTCTGGCCAAGCTTGAAATCACTCTTTCACGGTGAATTCGTAGAAACGAATGCAAACCGAGAAAAAGCCATTGGAACTTTACTCATTGCAAATATATATTTATTTTTTTATTTAAGCGTATCCTGTACAACAAGATTAAAAGTCTTTATTAATTAAGGAACAGGAATTTTAAAAAGAATTTGGCATAGCCATAGTAGAGGTCAAAGAAATATTCTTGTATGTCAATTGAGGCGTGTATTGATATAAAGGTAGCTCTCGTTTTGATAAGGACTAAAGGCCGTCTTCAACGCCTTCTAATAATATAACCACACCTCTGATAATGATGAAAAAGTACCTTTGGCTTTGAAACTATACTGTTTATTCAGACTGTATACTAATTTATCTAGATAGTCAACCCTTGACTCGCGTGTCATTTAGCTTTTCACAAAACGGTCCACAATCTGCCTGTGGGCAAACTTAATTGAAATAATCCGCACTTCTAAGTTCAATAATCATGTTTTGTGTTATGTCAATTCACAACTGTTTATTGCTGATTATATTAATAAATATTTAATTTTTAGGCCACAAACAAATTTCGTAGATATTATCTGCTTTGTTGTAGACGGATATTTTCTTTGTTCTATAAGGCAGATGCCGTCTTTACAACCATCGAGCTTCTTTTTTGAAGACTTTAAAATAATGGAAATGGAACACTATTATTGCTGAATTGTTAGAATATGACAATCCGGGTCCAATCTTGCTGGGCAAAATAAGTGATATAACTCCACTTTTAAATATAATCGTGACGATGGTAATTTAATGGCAGATTTCTCCATCAATGCAATTTCCTGGCCTATGATTTTTGGATAAATTAATTTAATTAAAAATAATTCTTTAAGTACATAAAAATTGTTTTGATAAAAAAAATCATTTTAATTGCGTACATTTTCCTCTTTTTTTTGTTGTTAAATATTTCGCACCTTGTTCAATTAGCCTTTAAAATTTCCTTTTTAAACATAAAACAAGCCATACTACCTTATATGCTTGGGTAAAAGACATTACCGTTTAGGCTAGCACGAAAAGAAAAAACGGAATTCAATTAAATATTCTGTTATTATCACCGCGGATTTTTTTTTTGTGCATTTCTCCTTCTTCAGGCAATTCTCAGCTTGGCTAGCAGCAGACATCACAGAACATAAAATTCCCAACCACGCAATTTTTAAAATTGCTAAGAAGCTGCGAATAATTATGCAAAACAAGTTTTTCATCTTTTATGATCGGTTGACCAAATACCTCTATCGTCTCGATGACTAAGAGGGCTAGTGGAAAACGTACTTGCCGCGCAAACAAAATTCACACTAATCAATAATTCATATCATATTTGTAAATTTAAGCTCAAAGTAGATTGTGATAATTAGCTCAAAGTAGCAATCGTTTTCTAAGACAAGGCCATAGGCAAATTCTTTGGGAACAGGCAAAAGATAAGTGCTGTAAACGGGCCTATGGAATATTCACAATAAAATTTTTCAACAATCAGCACATCCAATTATCGCAGCTATAGGAGATCATCAAATTCTGGTGTGGCTGCATACAGCAACATATCATATGGTTCGCTTTAGATTTTCCATACAAACAGAAATGTTTCGTTTTTTGTGATTTTATACATCAGTCTTCGGCGTAGTCATCATTTCTTGGTCACATCTTGTTGTTGTCATTCGCGCAACTAGAGGTGTGCACTCGTGGCATTTGTGAAAAACAGAAAAAAGAACAAACAGCTCAGATCCTTGAAATGTCTAAAGGTGATAACTTGAATATTTCATTTCAATTGTCAATATCAATAATGAAAAGTTTAGTTTCCCGAATGCATTGGTCTTCTGGTAGGCCTTCAATTATTCCCCGTTCTTCTGGTCCATGTTCTACCATCATTTAAAATCATTATTAACTCTTGAAAGGATAGATTTGGTTTTTGATCGTCTCTCCATGGCTCGCAGATGACTGACTGACCATGCATTTCATTAATGTTTGGGCCGGTTCCTGTTTTGTGGAGAATTGTGAAGGCTTATCATAGTTGACTTGAAATGCATGGCATTCTTGTGGCATATGTCGCTGCAAATGACCATCGATGTACGAGGTGATGATGGTGAATGTTGGATGAATTCAAGAGAGTAGTGAATGTGTCAGCAGCAGCAGTACTCTATAGGCAAGCAATCGAATGTAGACAAGACGATGGAGGAATTTTGAAAGCTTATGATGAAACAAGATGGGTGGCGAGATCAAATTATAATGTGGGCTGTTGCAATTTCCTAAATCGCTTTGATCCAGACGATGGAACAAGATTTACAACCAAGGAAAATAGCTTCTATTTTTAAGAAAAAATTAATATTTTAAAGCAAAATAAACCCGAATTTGTGATAAGCGATTCAAATATTGACTCTAAATTTTTATGTTTTTTTTTTTTAAAAGGACCAAAATTTTTATCATAAAATGATACAAAAATTTGTTCCTTCAGTAAACAAAACTCTTTATTTAGCAGTATATTAGTCACAATAAATTTTGATTCTTACTAACTCAGCAAGAGCGATATTGATCTATTACATTCACAAAATAAAATTATTCCTTGATTAAATTCAAGGGCGTGATGAGTGCCGATTGCTTCATATTTGGCTGGGTACGCAGAGTGTGCCTTGATTGTTAGAGCCCTCAAATTTGCAATAAATATCAAGTATGTCTCGTCGCCATTGTTCTTTTAAACGTGGTTGACTGACAGGTGTCGAATGCGGCCGTAAAAGTGTACGAAAAATAAATGCGACGCACAGAAAAAACTTGTTTGGCGCATGTCGTTGCGCACATGCATTTAATGCTTATCTAGAGGCATGTAATTGTCGCTTGTAAAAAAATACAATTTTCGAGGTAGAAGAAAAATGGTATGCTGAAATAAGGCCATTTAAATGGTCTAAATGCCGCAAACATGTTCTACTAATTTTTTAAATGCGTAGAATTTGAGACCATTTGACTTTTTGCAGGGAACAAAGTATTTTGTAGTTACCGTACCAGAACATGTCTAGTAACATGTACATGGCCATGAGCCAATTGTTTTTTGCGTGACCATTTAATTATTTTTTTTTAACTTTTTTGCAGCGTAAAGAATTGTTATAAAAGAACATGAGCAAGAGTCACACGCATTTTTATTTTGCGCGTCAGTCGTGTGTTGATTGTTACTTTGAAATGGAAGCGGAGAATACGGAATTTAACTATGTTTTGGTGTTAATTTATTTGATTCAGTAAGTGGGCACGGTGTGTTTCTATGTGAAAGCAAACAAAAAAAGGAAAGTGTAAGTTAAAATAAAGTTACGCTGGTTTTTGGTTCTGCACTTTGCTGATAATGGTATAATTTATTTATATTGCAGTTTACATTATGTCTGCGTTTGTACAATTGATGGACTCGAAATAAAAATATGGATGTGATTAATTGATTGTGTGAAATTGAACTTAAATAGGATGTGTAAGAATAGTGTGATGTTTTGCTTGCCACGACATTATTAAATACAATAAACAATGAATTAGTGTTATGAGATAAGAAAAAACAAAAAAAAAAAAAAAATAAAAGTTAATTTTGTGGTTTTATTATCAAAGTGGCTTCCTTTTTAGACGTACGTAAAAAAAGTTTTTTTCAAATAATGAGCAAACCTTTTAGGTTGGTGTGCCGATTGTTCCTTTATAACCTGGGAAGAAAAGAACATTTTTTGACGAATACCCATAATATTTTGAAGATCGTGACCATTGTCTTTTGATTCAAAACTAAAATTCTTTTTAATGAATATATAACATTTTAGATGAGGACAATTTTATAATTGGCCGGCTTAGGAACATGCTCACTGAGCAAAAAATATGGTTGCAGGTAGAGTGGTCGCAAAACCGTATTACCGGTTACCGGATTCAGATTACACAAACCGAGAACGCGGAAAATGAAATAAATTGGTATTTTCGTTTTAAGCGCGGCGAAAACCCTGTTTTGACCATCGTTAACCGGGTTTTTCTGCATTTCAACCGAATTTCCTTTCTAATTTTTCTGGGCATGATAATGCTTTGCAAAAAGTGGGAAGCTTTTTGCAGAGATAGTAGCTGAAAGGTGTGAAAGACAAATGACTACGCCTTAGGTTGCAAATTGCCTCTAAATGAAGCCCATTACTGGACTGTTAATAATGCTCCAGCTTATCGCAACATTTTTTAATTGTCATATAATTTATTGATTTTTTTATACTCACATTGCTATTAAGAATTAGTTTTTTGAAATCCAGCAACTTTTCTAACAATGACAAGCTATTAAGAATTATTTATTTGTTCAACGATATTCCTTGTCTGGTGGCGATGACGGATGGAAACAAGGGTATTAAAAGTTTCATCTCAGACTGTTTCAGTTTGTCCTAATGGGGTAGTCCTACTATGTGTGTAGCCAGACGTGTCCCTTTGGATGAGTCCAAGTTGGTGTCTAAAGTGTAAGAATTTCGCCACGCGCATGTAAAAGTGACTGGTCCATCATCGCACTATGACTGAGTCCATAGCACATCAGGGACTAAACTCTGTGACCGGTCCTGGGGTTGATCCATTTCCCGGTAGGGTACTGTACAAGCACAGTTTCGCAGACGTAAAGGTAAATTAAGAGATTTTAGCTCAAACGACATTCCTTTCTCTTTGAGGCGCAAATAAACCCGAATTTATTAGAAGCGTTGTGACATTATCTCAAGATATTTTTTATTTGCTTGTAGAGATTAATCGTTGTTTGTTCTAAAAATTGTCGATCCTCAAAAATAACAAATTTATTTTTAGAAAACTTATATCTAGCAATGAATTCAAGCGAGTATTTTCAGCCGCAAAAAGGACAACTTACAGCATTAAATTTTCCTGTTAATGTTCTAAATAAATTTTTTTTAATTTTTTGAATAAAATGAGTATTTCGAAACTCATTTGGGCATCTAATTTTTGATAATAATCGGTTTTAAGCCGTTTTTGAGCAAAAATCAAAGAACCGAAAACACGGGTTTTAAAAATTGGATTTTCGAAATAAACGCGGAAAACCGTCTTTTCAGAAAACCCGGTGTATTTTGGACACTCTAAGTTGCAGGTGGAAAATGTGTAGCAATGGTCGCCCCGCAAAAATAGCTCCTATCATAGTTATTTTGCTCTTCGAATATGATTGGTGAAATTATGTTTGCTTCTGCTGCGTGGTGTCCAAAACACAAAAAAATGTGCGATAAAGTGAAGGTCAGATTTTGGCTAGAAATCCATACCGCCTATGGTCGAAATTTTACTCGTGGTCACGAGAAACGGTTGAACAGGTATTGAAAAATGGGCTTGGACCTAATAGTTACTTGAGTTACATAAAACGTACAAAAAGCTCACTGATGCCCAAAAAATTAACGGTCGAAAGAGCCAAGAAGTTGGCTTTGCTTGGCACTCATTTACCGAATTTATTTATTTGTTAAATCTTTATTATAATTACAAATTTATAATTGGTTTAATGCTTCTTCTTTGAAGCAATAAATGTTTTCTTAATTAAAATAAACAAAAACAATCAAAAATCCTCAAATAAGTATTAGCCTATTTTTTGAAGCTTTTTATCTTTGAACAAAACTTAAATATCTTTAAATAAAAAGTTCGTGTTTCGTTAAAAAGTGTTTGGTGCTAAGATTCCAATATTGATAGAGTTAACATCTACTATGAGCAATCTACAATTCTATTTCTCAAAATATAAGATATTTAACACAAGGAAAATAGTACATTATATTTATGAATAGTGTTCACAAAAATTTTTCCAAGGACACCGGGTTCATAAATTATATGAAACAATTCATAAAAAATAAAAAATACAGGTTTTGCATTGGCTAGCGATGTAGTACAATTTAATATGAATGGAGTTTTTTAATATTATAAATGAGTAATACATATTTTTCCGGTCATTGAAAAAATATGTACTTCTCCATAAATATATATTAAAACGTCATGCAAAACGATGTAACTTTTGCCTTTGATTTCCCCCTGATTCTTAATGCCTTGCATAATTGGTCAAATGTAATGAAGCGCCATTTACTAATAAACCGCATTAATAAGTCGGCAACCAGTAAAGTAACATAAAATTTAATAATATTTTTATATTACTTATGAGCAGGCGCAACGTTTCCATTTAAATATTGTTTTTTTTTTGTCAATTTTTTACAGGCATAAAAATTTTTTGGAATCGCCGAAACGGCGACTCTAAACTGTACTGAAAAACTGCAAACACACGGTGTTGCCTTCAAAACGTTATGTTTTCGTTTTTTTTTTCTGTCTCGTATTATATGGCTTTGTATTGTTTGAGAGTTAACTCTAAGTTGTAGTTCTCTCAGCTAAGAGAAAAGCCAGTATTTTTGATAATATTAAGTAAAGTTTCATTGATTTTTATGAATCCGCGTCCACATATATATTATTAAAAAAATTCATAATTTCACAAAAGTATTTAGCGAAACAATATATATGTACGAAACAATATATTATTTACGAAAACAATATATTAAAAAAGCATAATTTTCACAAAAAGTATTTACGAAAACAATATATTATGTAAGTGTACATATTTTTTTGGAAAAGTCCATAAAATTTTATATAAATGTACAAATTTAATTTTTATTTATTTTTTTTTTTGTGATAGATATAAAATATTAAGGTATGTCAAATTCACGTTCTTTTACGCTCCTTGAAGCTTGACAATACCACAAAAACTGTAAGCTAATGCATTAGTAATTAAGCAATTTTTTTAAAAATATGTTGTTGTACTTGGAGAAACTCCTACCCATCCTTCAACCCATCAGGTACTTATATGCACATATTAATTAATTATGGTTGCAATGTATGTTTTTGTCTTTTGTCCAGAGTGGCTTGTAGTAGTAGCACTTTTTTTAATGGTAGATTTTCTTTGAACAAAAGTAACAAATAGCACGCTTACACACAATGACTTTAATTGGCAATTGAGCTAGACTATGGAGATATTCGAGCAAAATTCATCAACGGCCAAAATAGATAATGCCAACGCACCTGAAAAAAAAGCATGCCCGGTTCAAATTTTGTTCTTTACTTTAAAAAAATTTGGTATTGATTCCGAGCCAGAAGAGAGCGGAAGGAAGTACAAGTAAAGGATACTTTTAAGACACAATTCGTCTTTTAAATTTGGGTGTTTATGTACTGTGCTTCTAGGAGCAAATGTTTATTTTCGTTTCTCATCTTTTTTCTTGCATCATGCTATCAAAAGTCCTTTAAAAGCGAGTTTAACGCGAACTTTATGTTTCTAAATTAGGACTGCGACTTGCGCAGTAGAAATTTATGCTATGTTTCCAAGTAAAAAAAACTCTTAAGAATAAAGTTTTGAAGAAACGATGTCCTATACTTTGAAACGGATTTTTGCTTTTGTAGTCCAAGATACAGAAAGACAACTAGAGTGTAAAGACAATTTCATTAAATTTAAAGAAGTATTTCTGATATTATTAAGAGTCAAGCTTGACCTTAGCACGCAAACATTTTTTGCTTTCATGTTAATGGATACCATTTTTTTAATTCAGAATCACTTAATTTAAAAAGGACAGTACGACTTCATTGAAAAGTTTTTCGACTTTTGGACAAGGAAAAAACTTTATATAGAGACAAATGCGTCTTCTATGCTAAGCAAAATTTGCATTCGAATTTTAAAGACACGGAAAATCTTTGGACTGCTCACGACAATATTTTTTTTCAGTGGCGGATATAATACCATCCAAAACTAGGGTTCGTTTGGGGGGAAATTAATTAACTAAAGTTAATTGGACAGAAAAAAAGAAAACGAGAAAATAATATCAAATGGGTGGAGCATTGTATGTGGGTGACATTTTTAGGCAATTAAAACTTGCATTATCTGGTTAGAGTTTTCGCGCTGGTCCCCGATGGAGAATATAGGAAGAATGGGAGAAACAGAAGTCTAGTTAACTTAAATCAAAAATTGGTTTTAAGGGGGCGGGGGTTGGTTTTCTATTCAACTATGTTCATTTTAGATAAAATGTTATTAGTGTATTAAATGCCTGTGACATTTCAGTTAACTAAAGTATTATTCAATGTTTTCTCTTTTTTTTTTTCATTTCAGGTAAATTATCCAGAATGGGCAGTGAAGTATGAAATAGCAAAGTAGTCTAAATAGTAAATAAGGAATATAGTAAGTTAATTACGAAAATTCTTCTGGGAGTTAAATCCGGGGTTTAAATCTCCAGCATTAATATGCAGAAAGTGTAATGGTTATAAATAAAAAGAAATTCGTTGGAAGGGTAAACACTAAAAGG
>PGFW01028604.1:11067-23582 GCA_003123925.1 Haematobia irritans
GGATAACTCTAAAGAAAGACCCCATAAAAAACTGCTAAGGACGAGCCAACAGCTTTCAAGGCGAACTGGCTATTCTTGCCGACGAAGAATCCGTGGACATAGGTGGCTGTACCCAAAGATTCTTGATGGGCAGGCTGTCAAGCGTTTGAGGCCGGCCAATTTCGGTATTTGGGAAAGGCGAAAAGCCTAACTCTGAATATTTCTCCTGAATTTTTATACTTAAGTTGAATTTTAAAAAAGAAATCTTAATTTCGATTTTTAACATAACCGAGTTTTCACCGAGGTTTACACGCCGTTTTCCCCAAATTTGACCGTTATCACCCTTTAGTTAATTTTATTTATTTTTCCATTTTTGTTATTTTAGCATTTATTTAAAAAAAATAGATTAATATGAATTATAAGATCATATTTGTTTAATGATGGATTTTATTTTAGTTTTATATCGTGCTAGATTTATTAGGATTCCTATTAAATTTCTATAACTTGATTTTAATCTTTGTAGAATTATTTGACTTGGTTCAATTTATCTATTCTTAATTTTATGTTTGTTTTTTTATTTCACATTAAGTTAAATTTCTATATATTGGAATAGTAATTTTTAATTTATACAATTTGTATATAATGTTAAACATTCCTGTTCAGCAGTAATTGTGATCAAATAGCGCCAGCCAGACGAGGCGGACAGACATTGGCCAATGAAACATCATTTCGTTCACCACTACCTTTAAGTCTCTGTACACTCTTTATAGATTTACCCCCATTTTCACTAAAAAGCTCCGTTAGTTTTCCGTTTAAACTAACCAACTTTTAAAACCGTATTATGGACCGACAGCTGTCATCTTTGCCGTTATATTTCATAGGCCAGTTAGGAACTTTAAACTGTACGAACATTTTTCATTAAAGTTTAACCGGATGAGAAGATTAATTGCAATTTACTTTTCTGTTAACTGGCAGTTACAGCCTAACGAGAGCTACATGAAAATGGCCGTTAATGGAATTTAAAACTTTGTTAGAATTAAAAATTTTATTTGTGGATTTGTAGAAACAGTTGTTTGTAATTACTTTGGCCGATTTGTCATCAAAAGATTTTTTATGCAGAAGAAGACGTTCTCTTTCTCTGTAGGAACGAAAATTTTTAGGACAAACACACGGTTTTAATTATACAGCCCAAAATTTTTTTAATGGGCAAATAAAAAAGGTTGGAGACAATCCTTTATCTTTGCCCATAAATTCAACTTTAGTTGCTTTGATTCTGCAAGTCAAATTTTCTGAGCCTGGAAGGATATTCAAAATCTTCCCCGAAAAATATATGTTTTCTAGAAATAAGAGTTTATTAATGGCGAAAATTTTTATTTTTTGGGATAACACTTTTGATTTGTTTCAATGCAAATTGCTATTATTGATTATTAACAACATGCGCTTTTTAAAATGCTTGTAATGAACCGCTTCCTTCGATAAATTTAACTTAAACAGAATTTCTTATGCAGATATTCATAAAGTTTTTCCAGTCTATCTGAAGACATTTAGGTAGACTTATAAAAACTAAACTCAAATTTATTGGTTTTTTCTTCATTGATAAATTTCCACTTTAGTTCTTTGTTCTTAGTTAAAAATTTAAATAACCCAATTTTACATTAGGAAGAAAATATTATAATTTTTTAGATAAAATATTTAGAACCATATTAAAGAGTTTATATGACAAATAAAAAACAAACAATTCGATGCCATTTAAAGTAAACACTTTTCAAGATTTATACACAAAAGTTATACTCTCCTACGCAAAAAACTGGTTGGTCGTTTGAAAGCTGCATGGCAGCTGCTTCGATTAGTCATCGAAAAATTTGAAGAGGAACTTTTTGTTATGATTTAAATATCGATGATGCAGTGGGTGTAACGCTGGATTGGCCTTTTTTTTCAGTGGCGCGTAAAAAAATAAGAAAAGGCCATTTTGTTTGTTTCCTGGTCTCCTCTAGGGACAACAACGGGACGGACCGACGCCGACGACGATGATTGATGCATTGAGTGATGCTCCTGTAACAATCTGTCCATGCAATACTCACTTCAACAAGCCAAAGCTTCTCCATCCTTTTTCTAATTGCAATGCATTTTTGTAATTTTTGTATACAATTGAGCAGTTCAGCACGCTATTGTCTTATCAATTATCATTCATGTTGGTTGCTTATGACTATGTCATTGTCGTTGGCATTTTACCTCTTCGGACCACTTGCTTGAATGTAGGCATAACCTAGTTTTTATTGTTGTCCTCTGTCACACAGCCTCATTTCGTATTCGAATTCTCGTACTTGTTTACTTGAAGCTTTTGTGTCTCTTGTATCCTTTTCATTGACATCCAAAATAGAAATGGTGTGTTTGTTTCCATTTTGTTGTTGTTGATTGTTGCTGTTCCTTTATTTCAAGTTCTTCTAGGATTTTGGGAGAATTGTTTCTTATAGGTCCACGAGTATGTGCTGTTAGGTGTATAAACATGTTGGTGTTTTCGTCATTCACAAAATTTAGAAGTCCTTGCACAGTGATTTCAATGTAATTTTCAAGGTAAAGTTTTGGTTTGAAAATTTTTTAGTATAGATTCATTTATTCTTAACTTTAAAAAATATTGAATAAGACTGTTTTCTTTTCTAGCACTGGATACCATTAAGCCGTGAAGGACTAACAGAAACAAGTGACTCGTTTATCGCAGGACATCTCCAAAAACATAATGCAAACACTGTCATCCAGCTGTTTTAAAAAACAATCACAGAAAAGGAAATCGAAATCTTGACATTTTCAATGTTATGAAGTGCGCGTCAAATAGTGATATAAATATTGACTGCCTGCGATTATTTATGACACTTGTTTACCACTTTGAATTTCATGTTTTTCGATAAAATTTTAGTTACAAATAAATTGTGCAATCTAAAGAAGGCCGTCCACTTTTATCAAAATACCAATCTGGCACATCGGCGCGGACTTGCGAGTAGTGAAGATGTTTCTGGAATAGCCCATACAAATGTTGCAATCCAGCTGCCTAAAGGATAAACCCAGCCCTAAATTTGGTAATTTTTAAAGAAACAATAATTTTTAAGAGACAAAAACTCCCCGTACACTTTTTTGAAAAAGGAGAATCCACCATGAAGATTAAATGTGGATTAATTTTAAAAATGTTTAACTTAGCTATTATTATTACAAACAACGCCGATATGACTGGAAATAAATAAATATTTTCGACAAAAATTCGAAAAAAATTATCAGACCATAAATTAATGTTTCTTTTTTTCACTTTGTTAAAGAAATATTTCGTATTTTGAAGGAAATTTGAAAGAAATAATTGTGGATTGAGGCGAATTCTGTGTTTGGGATGTGACATAAGACAATTTGTGATATTATGACAAATAAAATAATTTTTAAAATTTTTTATGATTTTTAATTGCATTATAACGCTTGTCCGGAATGTTTGTTCATTCAAATATTTCTTCGCAATTTTTTCTTTAGAAAGGATTTTGCATTTTGGTTGTCAAAATTTAAATAATTTGTACAATTTTTAGATTGTATTAAAATATTTTTCGGACAAAATCGAAAAAAAAAATTATCAGAAATATGTAATTATGGTTTCAGTTTCTTTTTCACTTGTTAAAGAAAATATTCGCTTATTTTTGACAGGAAATTTTGTAAAGAAATTTTTGAAACAAATGTTATCGCATCATACCGAAGTTATTATGAACTCTTTTTTTTTAACAAAATTCCAGGGCAATGTTAGTTTTTGTTTTCAATTTTGCATTGGATTACAAATTAATGCGCTTTTATTATGTTTAAAAATTTTTTATCAATTTTTTTTTTAATTCATTCGAACATACACACAATAATTATAACAATTAAGGAAAACTTTCTTTATATTGGGGAAACTTTAATCAAAATTTTATAATGTCCATGACTAAATGAAAGTTAAAATCGGCCTTCATTGTCCTTGGAGGGCTTCACTTTTTGCTTAGAGTGTTATAGCTTGGAAAATTTACATTAATCAAAAACGGTGATTTAAAGCTGCTTTATAGACAGGAAATGAGTGAGGAAATCGGACAAGCAATTAACATGAAAATAATTGCTTATAGACAATAGAAACTAACAATTTTTTTTAAAGGACATTCTTTTTTTTTCATAAACTTAATGAGTTATTCTATAAATCTATTTTTATTTTAGCATAAACGAATTTTGTAATAAAAAAATTGTTTTATCTGAAATTATAATACCTGCTTTGATCGACGTCAGCGAGAAACGGAAAAACTGTTCCAATCAATTAACGATGAAAAATATTGTATTAGAGGGAATATCGACATTTGATGTTTATTAAACATTTACATTATTCTTCTTTTAATGTTTTAATTATCGAGAAATTTTGTAAAAAAAATCATTTTATCAGCAATAAAACACACTGCTTCTATCGACGGGGAGAAAAGCGGAAAACTGCCAATAAATTAACATGAAAATATTTGTTACTAGAGGGACAATGATCGACAATGATGTTTATTAAAAAATGTAATTCTACTTTTTTAATGTTTTTAATTATTCGAGAAATTATTTCGTTATGGAAAAATATCGATTAAACATACTTTCATCCTCTAATATAAATATTTTCAAATAGGCCTACACACATAGAAAACTTCGGCCGATGAACGGACGTGCATGGTTTCCCAAAACGATCCGTTCCATGAAAGCTGGAATCAAGCTACAACGGGCTGACAAATGGGAGAACAAGACGTTGTCAATCTAATACCGATAAAAAATTGACACCATGCATTGTCAAAAGGACGACAGCCCGTGACGTTGTCATTGATCTGATAAACGTAATGCGTTCTACTAACTTTATAAACAAAAAATCCACGACATCGACACTGGTCTGTCTGCTCGATAGGTATAACAGTCACCTTACAGCCACATTACACCACTGCCGCGACTTGCACATAAGTAGGGTGTTACGAATTTTTTAAGAATTGAAAGGCAAAAAGAAAAGACGAAAGCCGTAAACTGGCCCTTGGACAAAACTGCTGAACATTCGGTGGATTTTTTTCGTCAACGTTTCCGCTGTTCATTCTGTTACCCTTCGTTCACGATTTTGGAATATAACTTTTTCATTACCTCTCCACCATAGGATGGGCGGTCATTCCGTTTGCTAACACACTCGAATAATTTCTCTTAGGACCCCATAAATGTATTAAATATTGCTGCGCGTCGTGGGTGACAATTCTGAGGTCGATCTGGAGCATGTCCGTCCGGTCTGTTGAAAATCACGCTAACTTACCAGAACGAAACAAGCTAATCGACTATGAAAAAATTGGCAACAAGTGGTTCGTTATTGCGTAGGTCCAGTCGATGGCTATTGCAAATTGGGCCATATCGCGTCCCTTTACGTATAGCCCCCATATAAACGGACCCCCAAATTTGGCTTGCGATTGCTCTTAAGAGAAGCCAAATTCATCCGATCCTGGCTAAAATTTGTACATTCGGCTGTTAGTATATGGTCTCTAGACAACCATGCAAAAATTGCGTCCACATCGGTTCCATACATTATTATATAGCCCCCGATGCTTTGGCTTGCGGAGCCCTTAAGCAGAACCAAATCCTTCATCCGTCTTCCGCGCTGAACAATTTCGGTTCACATTGGTGTTAGCTATATGGTCTCCAACACAACCATGTCCAACATCGTCCATAATGTAATATATATAGCCCCCCATATAAACCGATACCCCGAGTTGGGTTTGCCAGAGCCTCTAAGAAACGAAAATTTCATCCGATCCTGGCCTGAAAATTTTGCGTGACATGGTGTCTTGGTATTATGTTCTGCTAATGACCATGCAAAAATTGGTCCATATCGGTCCATAATTATTATTATAGCCCCACATATAATTCGATTCCCAGATTTGTCCTCCGGAGCCTCTTGGAGGAGCACCATTCATCCCGATCGGGGTTTGAAATTTGGAACATTGGTGTTAGAAGTGTGGTTCTCTAACAAACACGCAAGGAATTGATCCATATCGGTCCATCAATAATATATTAGCCCATATAAACGCCGTTCCCCAGTTTATTCTTCGGAGCCTCTTGGAGAACGCAAAATTCATCCCGATCCGGTTGAAATTTGCAAGCGTGGTTGTTAGCTATAAGGCGCGCTAACTATTACATGCCAAAATTGGTTCATATCGGTCTTAATTAGTTATATATAGCGATCCCCAATCACATCAAAAATTGGGTCCATATCGGCTTGCATATTCCATGGCTTGCCACTCGCCAGCCAAAACTAATCTACCACAAATTTTATTCTCTGTATTAGAAAAATATTGTCAAAAATGTTATTTCTAATCAGAGAAATTGTTGTTCAAAATTGTTTTATTTCTATTAGAAAATGTTGTTTCAAAATTTTTATTCTATAACAAATGTTGTCAAAATTTTATTTTTTCTAAAGAAAATTTTTATCAAAATTTTAGTGTTTCGTATTGGAAAAATTTTCGTCAAAATTTTTATGTATCTATTAGAAAATTTTTCCAAATTTTATTTCTATAGAAAATTTTTTCAAAATTTTTACTTTTATAGAAAGTGTTGTCAAAGTTGTATCTTGTCAAAATTGTATTTCTATAGAAAACTTATATGATTACGGTGTTTAGAAGTTTTTAAGATAACTGCATCGGCAAGAGGCCAAGTGTTACCGCAACCCCAATTAATTGGATTGTTGGGCGTGAATCGACCAGTCTTCAGTTAGAGTTTTCTTACGCAATTCCATCAGGTGGAAGGGCTTACATAAGCTTTTCGCCTGGCCGCAACTTACGGCGGCGCTATATACTTCGTTTCTATTAGGTGCAATCGTTATTTAAACGGAAATTAAAGATTTGTTCAATGTACAATATAATTTATTTTCTGTAAAAAATCCTGATACGTTTATGAAAGATTTTAATTAAAATAGCATTTCAATCAAAATTTGAAATAAAACTACATTAAAAAATAAATAACTTTAAAGTAGATTGTATTAAACAATAGATGATGATATTGTGTCTTATTTTAACCAAGAAACCACTGGATGCAGGACGACCTGTATGATTAATTTCTATAGCCGTTTCATAATACAAATTTTACAAGAGCGTGTTTATTGTGAGATTGGTGTGTATATAACATTGCCATTGCAGTTTTGTTGTGAGAGCTTTATCTCCTAAGAAACCTCGCTGCAAATGCCACATTTGCTTTGCTTTCATTTTTTTCAAATTTAAGTGGGGTATTTTTACATTTTCCCGCTTATTTTCCATGCGTACTAATGTAGTGGATTGAATATGAGTGCATTATTGCAGCTTCTAGACAAGTACAAGTCCACTGCTTGCATATCCATACACCTTCAACCCCATAATAAGCTGGCATTCATCAGACAGTAGTCAGCTGTTGCTTCATGTTTAGCCTCTTCTTTGTGGTTGTTGTTATTGTAGGTATTATCTGCTGATGCCTCTAGTTTACAACGTTGTTTCTAATGGTCTAGCAACAATGTCGAGAAGAATTCTTAGTACGCAAGGATAAGGAGAAATCCATTTAAAGATCACACAAGGGCGCCAGCGGTGATAATATCACAACACAATCAACCACACGCACACCCATTATTAAGTACGACTAAGGAAAAAATCACACCCTAGAGTTCAGGCACACAGAATATGAGAAAGAGTGGGGAAAAATTTGCACTCGACCATGTTGCTATCCTTTTCTGGGCCTATGTTTTCTTTCTGTGATCCTTAGATGGCCCCGTCATCCACGTGACATTAGTCAGTGTAGCCACAGATCTCGGCAAGCACCGCAAAGATAACGAGGCACCTCAAAGTGCAGGCTCCTTCTAAGTTTATGCACCTATGACAGGTACACACGATGATTGCGGTATCTAGTGATATTCCCAATGCAAATCAAGGTTTAGATGGCAGCTGCATAAATAAATTTTTAGAATTCGATTCTGCTGGGATTACATAAGCTTAATAGTCAAGAGAGTGCATTTGCCTTCGGCACATGGTCATAAAGATATTCCAATATTGCTTTAATTTAATATCAAAAAATTGACAAAATGTGTTTAAATACTAATGATATGTATGAGCGATTATATATTGATCTAGATTCCGAGAAATAAGAACAATTCAAACTAGCAACATTAGCCCTTAAAATTATGAGATCGATATAAGGAAATATGAGAACTTAATTTAACATTCATTTTCTTACAAAAAAAAAAAATATATAATAGAATTTTATTGACTATATCCTTATAGTATATGGAAACACAAACATATCCTCTTAAGAAATTTAGCACACAAAATATTTTCTTTTTTGATTTTCTGAAAAACATAAATTGTATCACCTAATTCTAATCCATAAAATCAATGCTTGATTTCGCAAATTTCCATATTTCTTTATTTGCCGTTATCGTGTGGTGTTCCATTCTGATACCAATCTACATAGGACAATTATTATATCAGCTAAAAAAATGACGTTATCCTCAGCGATAATTATGGCGTAGATTTAAATCGGGTCTAATCATAGGCGGACATAGCCATTTGTTATAAACTCTTGTAACAGTTTGTGAGGTTAATTTTATGAAACATTGGATAATATTATCATTGTTTGTCTATTCTATATAGTTTCACATAATTTGTTATAGGAAACTTATAGTGAGATTGAAATTAGAATCAAGCTGAGAAAATTTTGCCCCTTGATCCTTCATTGGATGTTCGAGTAAAATACATATCTGAAGACATATGTACAGTCTGCTAGTATTTTTCTGACCTTGTCCTCAAATTCTGATGCTTTCGTTCCCAAAAATCCCAAATTTGAATTCCTCACAAACTCCCTAAAATATTTGGCTTGATGAGTTGAAGAAAATAGAATAACAAGTAATTTGGGTTTGGACCCCAAAAAGACTGCGCCGTTCTAGTCCTCATAATTTCATTGCCTCGGTTTTGTGATACTGAACCGATATCGAAAAATCGCCACAATATTTAAAAATTCCCTTTCAAATACCCAAGTGTCCAACTCAATATTTCGTCCGCATTATTGAAAAAATCTTCAATACAGGCACACTGCCTATGTACTAACACACAAAAAACGGATGCAGATCTGATCTGTTTCGATAAGATCCAAACGGTAACCAGTGTAACGAGGGACAGATTCCAGTATTTTTGGATTGTGTAATTAAGGTCTTTTACGATATTGAAGGAAATATATTCAACGCATTATGAGAAAGTCCGATCGTTGGGACTTCTGGCTAGAAAAATCAACTGGAACCATTGATAGGATTCCCAGTATACGAGTATCATAGCTTCTTCAAAGACTGTACATGGACAAAAAGACTGTTTTTCATATGTTTGGGTGTACAAATTATATGTTTGGAACTCAAATTTGTTAACACAATATTTTTAAGTGCAAGCATGTAATGTTCATAAACTAGCATAATATGTTTGGGACATATATGTTAATATGTTAGAAGATATTATGTTTGGGACGGGAGCCACCGTGGTGCAATGGTTAGCATGCCCGCCTTGCGATACACAAGGTCGTGGGTTCGATTCCTGCTTCGACCGAACACCAAAAAGTTTTTCAGCGGTGGATTATCCCACCTCAGTAATATTGGTGACATTTCTGGAGGGTTCAAACTTCGCTAAATGGTTTAACTGAATAGTCTAAAGTGAGCCTGATACATCGGTGCCACATACCTAACCTAACCTAACAAATGTTGGGGACATAAATGTTTGTAGTATATAATATGCTTAGATACAAACATATATATATTAGAAATAGAAATATTTAGAAAGAGAGACCTAGAGATTATGCAGCAAGTAAAATAGTGGAAGTAACCAATTGGCGCCTTTAAGATATATCCACACAAAGAAAATTTCATGAACATTTTTTTCTACCAGTATATGTTCTAAGGTGAAACATAATATGTTTGAATAATACAAACAATATTTAGTTTGGACCAATCCTGAAAATATATATACTTGAAGCAAAATGTGTTTGGGGTATATGTTACAGAAGCGATTTTTTTTTTGAGGGTGTAGAATTTTTCATCTGTAGTCTTCAAGATAATATATCGAATGTTTCAAAAAATTTGCCATTGTTTTATTCTCATTTGCAAAGATATAGACCCTTAGTTTGTAGAATTTCGGTTTTAGTTACTTTAACGGTTTCTTGTTTTCTGGTAATTTGGATTTTTTTTCTATTTTGAGGCTAGTATTTCTAAATTCCTAGTTATTTACAAATTATCTAGTGATGTTGCTACATTAGAAATATACAATAATTCTTTCTTTCTCTGCATTTGTAGTTTACATTTTTTGTATTGCTATTATTAGCATTTTAATATGCCTAAGGGCGGTTTGTTAGCAGCTAAGCCTTACTTAAAGCTAAAATGGAAGTGAAAAAGCAGTTGATGACTTAAGAAATAAAAAAGTGGGAATAAAACATTGTATCTCTTTTTTAATTTCTAGATATATCAGTGAAACATATAGAGTTCTTCACTCTTTACCTTATCATTCTTCAATTGCTTTTTCACCAACAATATATGCTAGATGTTTTTTGGTTTTCATAAATATACAGGATTATTAAACAGTAACTATTACTGTTTTAGTTTCTGGTTATTAAGGTTTTGTGTCTACCTTTGAATTAGCGTTTTTACAATGACACTACGCATTGGCTACATTGGTTTAAACTAAACTAAATAATATACTAGTTATAATAATTGGTATGTATTATTAGAATGTTATATGGGTTGTTTTCCAAAATGTTTATATCTAATATTGTTTATGATTATAATTATTTTACATTTTTCTCAAATACTTAATCAAATAATTTACATAGTTCTAGTGATTAAATATATCTAATAGAATGATGTTACATATATCAAATGAATGATGATCAAAGCTTTCAACTACTGTTATATATACTATATCAATGAAATAATAGTTTTACTGTATATTAAAAATAAAAACAGAAGCGATTAATTAAATTAATAATAATTTTTTTTTAAACAAGGAAAATAATTAATATTGAATGAAATTTTAATACAGTAAAAATTCTAAAAAGTTAACAATTAAAAAAAATATTTAAAAAAAAATTATAAACGCAAATACGAATTAGGTTCAATTAATATCATAGGGAATACCCCATAGAATTTATGATATCTTTTAAAGCTAGTGACTTTAGAAAATTATTATTATAAATTAACACATTTATTTTAATTAATCGTTTCTGTTTTTTTCTTTTTGTTTTGCTAAATCATCTAAATGTTTATTACATTTTACAAAACCTATATCAAATATAATTTAATTACGTTTCATCTAAATTAAATATACGCTTTCTAAGAAGAACAAACCATTGTAAATTTATTTTTTTTACTTTATCTCTTTTAGATTTTCTTAATCCTTTTCTGTTTTATATTTGATTTTTTTACATTGCATTTACATGAATTTTACACTGTGTTATTTATGAATTTAATGCCAATGGTTAATGTCAAGTCGAGTAGTTGTAGTAGTGGCGTCAATGTCAAAACAATATATTTAGGAGAGGTTGTACCATGGTGACTATCCGTAAAACTTGGTAATCTTATAAGAACTATGTAGCACATATGAAATAGGTCCACAGTAGGGTTTGCCATATTTTCGCTTCCTTTTTCAACAGGGATTCCCATATACCCAATGGGTTGGATTTAGTAAAAAATTTAATTCGAATAGTGTTATTTATGAATTTAATGCCAATGGTTAATGTCAAGTCGAATAGTTGTAATAGTGGCGTCAATGTAAAAACAATATATTTAGGAGAAGTTGTACCATGGTGACTATCCATAAAACTTGGTAATCTTATAAGAACTATGTAGCACATATGAAATAGGTCCACAGTAGGGTTTGTCATATTTTCGCTTCCTTTTTCCAAGGGATTCCAATATATTTACCCATTGGGTTGGATTTAGTAAAAAATTTAATTCGAAATTGTTTTTACTAATTATTTTGGTACCATACAATAATAGTTACATTGTCCGACATAAATAGAGGTGGGTCCAGATTCTAAAGGGCACACAATTTTTTTAAAGGAAAATTAATCCTTCCTAGTTATCCGTAATTTATAAAATTTTAAATAATCATTGCAAAGAAGTTTTAATGAAATATGAAAATGACATCCTTTGTGATGACAATTAACATACTATTAGATTCACTGTTTAAGAGCGGATTCTTGGAGTGGGATCCCGCGAAATTGGAAAAAATCCCCATTATTCCGGAATGGAAAATGTCCGTGAAAAGACCCTAGTAAACAACTGTGACTATGGTCCGCTTATAGAGAGTTTGCCCTTTAGTCTTGGCTATTCTTCGTTGTGCCAGATGAGAAATTGTATATAATCGAGAAACATTTAGCGGGAGTGATACAGGAATCATACTCATGTCCGAAATTTCCCTAAGGCATTGTATCAGAAGATCAAATTTAAGGAAAGCGCAAAGAGTTACATGACCATGTGGGAGCCACCGTCCGGT